>OZ018324.1:17420531-17695531 GCA_963969495.1 Ceratothoa steindachneri | reverse complement strand
TATATAACCTAGCATCTTTTGGGCTTTCTGCTCTGCCTCAATACACTGCCTCAAGAACTTGAGATCACTAGTTATAGTTACACCCGAATCCTTCTCAGTGTCGGTAGATTCAAGAGCAGTGCCCTTAAGGATATACTGAGAATGGCGGTTTCAGTGGCCGAGAGAGAGAGAGAGAGAGAGTAAGAAGGAGTAACAAATAAAAGAGGCACCCTAGTGAACCTTGCGATCCATTCAAAGAGGGTACCTTTAAAAGAACACTTGAGCAGCCGCAGTCCTCTAAAGGGTCAGATTGACGCTCTAGAAGAGCACTCACGCCACGCTTCAAGTCTCCAAACGGCTATTTTTCAAGATTTTGTCTAGTATCGACTTGAACTGTTCAACATAGTTGCTGTTGATAACTTCCAATGGAAGTGCGTTCCAATGGCCGCAGATGCTATTTGTGAAAGATTTGCCACACAGATCACGCTGGTAACGCATCAGTTCAAGTTTGTAGCGTGATTTCTTGTTCTGCTCTCACTAAGTTGGAAAATATCCCTGTAGTCTACAATGTCAAAGCCTCGAAGTATTTTGAACAGTTCGATAAGCTGACCACGCAGTGTCCGTGTCTCCAGCGAGAACAAGTTTAATTCCCGTAATCTATCTTCGTAACTCTTGTGTCTGATAGAGGGAATCAGTTTGGTTGCTCTCGCTTGCACACGTTCTAATCTTGCTATATCCTTTCGAAGCGAAGGACTCCGAAATTGTACGAAATATTCGTACTCCAGGTACGGTCGGACAAGATAGTTATACAAACACAGTACTATCTACTTGTTCCGATATCCAAAATGTCGCTTTATATAGTCTAACATCCTTTGGGCCTTTTTCTCCGCCTCTATGCACTGTTTCCAAAAATGAGGTCACTAGTGATTGTTACACCCAAGTGCTTCTCGGTATCAGTGCGTTCGAGAGAGTGCCCTTAAGGATATACCGTGATTGGGGGTATCGGTGGCCGATATGCATTACTTTGCATTCATTCACGTTAAAAGGCATTTGGCACGTGTCCGACCACTCCCCAATCTTCTGGAGATCTTCTTGTAGGCGGGCAATGTTTCCTTCCTTTGCAACGTTCATACAAAGCTTGGCATAGTCGAAAAATTTAGAAATCTTCGAAACCATGTCACCATCCATGTCGTTAACATAGATGATGAAAAGTAGTTTGCCCCAGGACAGAACCTTTGGGTACACTGCTGGTGACGGGCACATACTTAGAAGCCTGTCCATTCAGCACCACCCGATACCGTCTGCCGCTTAGCCAGTTCTCTATCCAACCTGCTACCTTTCTGTCTATGCCCAGCGCACGCACTTTCCGGAGGAGGCGGTGGTGTGGTACCTTATCGAAGGCTTTTTGAAGGTCTAAGTAGATAATATCCACCACCTTATCCCCATCATGCTAACTGAAAACGAAGTGGAAGAATTCCACGAGGTTCGTTAGGCATGACCGTTGCCTTCGGAAACCGTGCTCTTAACTCTTCAGTAGCAGGTCCGACTCTAAATATGACGTCATTTTGTCCACCATGATGCTTTCCATGAATTTACCGACTATTGAGGTTAAGCTAATAGGTCGGTAGTTCGACGGCTGGCTATGGCATCTTTTCTTGAAGATAGAAGTCACCTCCGCTTCGCTCAGTCTCTAGGAACGCATCCGGTCCGGATTGACATGTTGAAAATTGTGCTCAGATGTCGTGACACTTCATCTCGTACTTCTTCCAACACTTTAGATAGAAACCTGTCCGGGCCAGGGGACTTATTCTTCTTTAGATCAGTGATCTTTTTTTCTATTTCTCCTTGGGTGAAGTCCCTTTCCTACAGCTTTTCCCCCAAGTAAGAATCCGTGGGCTGGGGGATGGGACCACACTCTTCAGTAAACACTGAAGAGAAGTAGTCGTTCAGGAGGTTAGCATTTTCTGGATCTGAGTGCTTTAATGCCCCCTCCTCATTCATCAAAGGGCCAATCGTTCGATGGATTGGCTTACGGCTATTTACATAACCAAAGAACTCCCTGGGATTCTCCTTGCAAAGTCTTGACACTCGGAGCTCCTCAGCACGCTTTGCCGTCCTTATGCTGGACTTCACTCTCCTTGTTAGCCTACGGTACTCGTCAAAATCACTAGAGATCTTTGAATACCGGTACTCCGTTCTTTTCTCCCTCAGCAGTTGACCAATTTCTCGATTAAACCACTTTGGTTGAACGGAAGACCGACGAAGGCTTTTCAAAAGGAAGAATCGTGATTGAAGACGCTTGAACGTAGTTTTGAATTTATTCCACGAATCTTTAACATCCTCGCACACTTCTAGCCTCGCATCAGTCAATCCAGCACGAAGACCTGCAAAGTGTGCTCTTCTCAAATCAAGTTTCCTCGATTTACCAGTCGCGGACTCTACCTTGAGGACCTTGACTATAAATCTGACTAGTCGGTGATCACTGCTACCGAGCTCTTCGCCTACCGAGAAATCCTCAACGATGTTATCCCTCGAGGTGAAAACCAAGTCGAGAGAGAGAGAGAGTTACAAGGATTAGTAGTACCCTAGAAGACCTTACGGTCCATTCAGAGAGGGTACCTATGGACTAGCAGTCGAACAGGCACAGTTCTGCTCAACTGCTTACGTGCCCAAACAGCCACTTTTCAAGACTTTGTCCAGTCTTGACTTGAACTGATCAACAGAATCGCTGTTGATAATTTCCACTGGAAGTGCGTTCCAGCTACCACAAATGCTGTATGTGAAAAATCTCCCACACATATCACGGTGGTAAAGCTTCAGCATAAGTTTGTAGCCGTGATCTCTAGCTCTGCTTTCACTAAGTTGAAAAACATCAGTGTAGTCTACATTGTCGAAGCCTCGAAGTATTTTAAACACTTCGATAAGCTGACCACACAGTCTCCGAGTCTCCAACGAGGACAGATCTAATTCCCTTAATCTATCGTCGTAAGTTTTGTGTCTGATAGAGGGAATCAGTCTGGTTGCCCTGGCTTTCACACATTCCAATCTCGCGACATCCCTTCGAAACAAAGGACTCCAAAATTGTACGGCATACTCCAGGTGCGGTCGGGCAAGTGAATTGTACAAACAGAGTACTATTTCCTTGTTTCGATATCCAAACTGTCGTTTTATATAACCTAACATTCTTTGGACCTTTTTCTCCGCCTCTATGCACTTTTTCGAGAACTTGAGGTCACTAGTGATTGTTACACCCAAGTCCTTCTCGGTATCAGTGCGTTCGAGAGAATGCCCTTAAGGATATACTGTGATTGGGGATTTCGGTGGCCAATATGCTTTACTTTGCATTTTTTCACGTTAAAAGGCACTTGCCACGTGTCCGAGAGAGAGAGTGAGAGAGAGAGAGAGAGAGAGAGAGAGAGAGAGAGAGAGAGAGAGAGAGAAAAGTTGGCCAAGTATCAAAGATGTAATGGTAGGATTAATAAAATAAGGTCGTTTGGAGACAGTTTGTGAATCAGCGGAATCTGATTAGAACGTCTGGTTTGGAAGCCGACCACAATGTAAGGCTATCGCACCAGAGTGTGAGAGCAATAGGCAAACGGCGTAATTAGAACTGTCTGGCATGGGAACAGAATTGGCGACAAAAGATGTTTCACCTTAATATAACATTTGATAAGGTCACCTTAGCTTTAAGCAAACGGAGTTTCTGTGATACCCTCGCAGGAAAAAGACCTTCAAATTAAGATACGAAGGGGAAAATTTAGCCAATCACAGGCTCCGCTGGGCTGACAGGTAGCTAAGCACCGCCTCTGTGACCAAAGAAGGCGGAGCTACGCGTCGCCTCTAAAATGATGCCTGGTATAAATAAGAGAACATTTTCATTCAAAGATCATTATCATAATTTTTATTATAGATTATTATTGACCCATTCATTGATTGATTATCAGACTCTTAATTCACCGCTATTCGAATCTCCATTATTCTTTCTCTTGCCATTATAACCCGATTTAAATTATTCCGTTGCGCAAATTAAATCTTTACCGTAAGTGTAAACATTTCAAAGTGGTATAAAAATACAAGTGTTTAATTTTTTGCACAAAGGAGCCTTTTACTTACAAACCTTGATCGGTTAATACCCCTCGGACAATACGGCAAGAAACCTGTAAGCAAGCCAATTAACAAACCCTTATAGGATCGCCTTGTAATCAAAACAAGGCCTACTTACCTCAAACCTATAACTGGCGACTCCATATTTGGCAACCTATAAATCAATAACACTTGCCGATCAACATGAAACTCAACATTGATAAATACAAGGTACTACACATTGGAGCAAGAAACGAAGAATTTAACTATACAATAAAAGGCCTGCCACTGGAAAAGTTATCAAAATACAAAGATCTTGTTGTTATAGTCTGCAACTATTTGAAAGTTGGAAGACAGTGCGCGGAGGCATGCAAGAAAGCAACCAGAGTGCTCGGTTTCATATATATAAATTTTGCCTACAAATCGGAAAATATAGTAATTCCCCTGTACAAATCTTTGGCTCGACCTCATTCGGAGTACGCAATTCAGTTTTGGAATCCATACTTGCAGAAAGATATAGAAATTTTGGAGAGAGTGCAACATCGTGCTACAAAAATGATACCTAGAGGGCGTCAAAAGTCTTACGAAGACAGACTTAAAGCACACAACCTGCAATCACTTGAGACGAGAAGGTTAAAAGGGGAACTCATACAAGCCTTTAAGATCCTAAACAATTTTGATAAAGTAAAAATTGAAACCCTTTTCGAGTTGGACGCTTCCTCAAGAATCCGAAGACATAGATGCAAACTTAAGAAACGAAGATTTGAAACAAATATAGCAAAGAATATTTTCTCAAACAAGGTAGTTTCCTCGTGGAACGAGTTGCCGGACATCGTTGTTAAATCAACAAGCAGAAATATGTTTACGAACCGCTTAGATGCACACTTTAAGTGCATCGGCGTGGTTTGAAGTAGAGCTAGCCCAGAAGTGGACCACAGGATCTTTCCCGGCTCTGACATCTTATAAAACTTCTGGCATTCTGCGAATTATTATATTATTCTCTCATTGTAATCTTTTCTGCACCTGTACTGCTGTCTCTTCAATCATGTCTCTTTTGAGAAGTTTAAGGCAACACCTTGTGATTATATGACAGAAACAGCTTTTGGTGACTCAGTGTGGTGCAAAATTGATTTGGGAGGATCTATCAAAGTGTTAGTAGGAGTTTGTTATAGAGCCCCAGGAAGTAATGCAGAAAAGAATGATGCTTTGATGATGCTTTTTTGCTAAAATCGATGGCATGAATGGAAATAATGTGATGATCATGAGGGATTTTAATTTGCCATATGTGGATTTTGAGATAAGAATGAGAGGTCATTTAAATACGAGTTCTTAGGGAAAATACAGGATCTGTTAGTGGTGCAACATGTAAATACTACCACTGTATGAGGTCGATCTCGGAGGACCACCCTGAACCCTCCCCCCTTTTCGAGCAGAGACTGCGTTGTCTCCAAAAAATCCTAAGGAAGGAAAATAACGAATATTCTCACGTGGAAGCCGATGAGATACCCCATCTACGTTTGCCTAAATCAGCCGATTCCCCCCCCCCCTCATGACCCGCAGGCAAATTAATCCCCCGCTAGACAGGAGCCTCCAGTCAACCCATGCCCCGAGGCCAGAATTGGCGCCTGGCGAGCATCTTTTCAAACTCTTATCTGAAACACAGATAATCCATTCGACGCCAGGATTTTCCTTGAGATAGCAGCCCGAAGGCCTTTTAGCGACTTAGCCCGCTGTTTATATATATATTCAGGGTCCTCCCCCCGTTAGTCGAAAGAGAGTATAGCTCACGACCCTCGAAGATACGTCCTCCTTTCGTCTCGAGTCCAACCCCTGAAGTTTGAAGGACTAGATAACCACCGTGAACTTTGGACCATCCTCTATATGCAAGTTCGTGAAGCGGGTTCTTCGAAGAGTTCGTGCGACATACTCCTCTCATCCCGTTCGCCCAAGTACGTCTTCCCGTCCGAGTGCACTCCCCAAAGCCTAAGTGTATCTCGCTACTCCGCGCACGAGTAATTAATCTTGATCCAACCTCACCTCGTTCTTCCTTGAGGTAATCGACTCCCATTGCAAGGTCTCATCGCCGCGCTGCGAGATCTTCTCATCCCGTGCAATCCGAGTCTTGGTTCCGTCACAACCTCCCCTTTCTTGGAGAAGCTAGTTCGCAAGGTAAAGGTCCTTCGCCCATTGTTAAATCCCCGCTGGAGGTTTTTCCTTGCTGTCCATAATTTGTTAATAAACGAGTCTCATTTTTGTATTTCACTATTGCATTAGTCCATGTCCAATCTGTACATTGCAATTGCATAATACCTCAATCTTGACCCGTGTGTATATTTTGTGATTACCTTTTTTGTTGTTGTAATTAAATAATTTATTTTTGGGTAGTCTCTTTAAATAACCTTGAATGAATCCATGCATTTTACGAACCCTTTAAAGCCAACCTCACGCACTCGCTTACGCCCCCTTTTGTTTGAGCCTCCCATTGAACTGGAGCGAGGCCTACCTCCCACTCTTCATTCACGCGCGGCCTTTCAGCTTTCGGCCACCTATTTATGCGTGTACGGACCCACTGACTAGGTTGTACACCCCAAATTCCTCGACAAACACTAGAAAACCTAAAAAAGGGGCAGCTAACAGGCCTGATTTGTTTACCTTAGTAATAGTTAAGAGGTTAGAGAGTTAGGCTCATAAGTTGCCTCTTTTTGCGCGACTATTGTAGGGTTTATCATAATTAATTTTAAATGCAACAATGCTGGGCTAGCCACTACATACTCCGGTAAACTATTCCAAGTGTTAACAATTCTTGCGTCAAAATACTGATTCTTCTTCAAGGTTCTGTGACGCGGCTTCAATAGCTTGAGTTGATGCCCTCTGTTCTGGGACTGGTGCTGGTCCCTCTGCCTGCAAGTTAGAAGAATTGGTTGGCGTTGATGTTCTTATAGTGATTGAGAATCCCAAAGACTTCTATCATGTCACCCCTGGTACTTCGTTCCTCCAGGGTAGTTAGTCCCAGCCTAGCTAGTCGCTCTTCATATGATAGATCCGACAGTTCCGGCAATAACTTTGCCGCTCTTCTCTATACTTTCTCTAGCTTGCTTATATCCCCTATGTTGTTCCCAGACGAGGAAAATATGAGACAAGGGCTGGAAACAAAAGCACCACTTGGAAAAAGTGACCATGTGGGTCTAAGTTGAGATGTTTTAACAAGTAGAGAAACATCTGAAGTGACTAAGTGTTGTCCTAGTTTTAATTTTTGGAAAGGGGATTAAGAAAAGATGACAAATAAATTGGTGGAAATAGGCTAAATTGAGACGACGATAGCCCCGCCTACTTTAGGCTATTTCCGCCAAAAATGATCATTTTTAAGGTAATTTCAAAATGAAGGCGAAGCACCCCTGCCCCCCCCCTCCACTTAACGGGGGGAGGGGGGTAGCAATTTTTAAATAAACTTGTAATATTCCTAATTCGAAAGCCTAACATTAGATTCGAATTCATAAGTTGATTGCTAAATGTCTTTAGGCCTCTAGTTTTTCTACCGCGTAGCTTGAGTTCATACATATAATCCTCACCCCCTAATGCTATTTATTTAAATCAATCATATTTTCTTTAAAATTGATTAATATAAACTATCCATATCATATTTTAATTCAGAAAAAAATTATCCTCAAAATGATATATAATAAGTTGCGATTCCAATTAACAATGTGGCTACTGGCTCCCAAGATGGCGGCCTATTGCTCGCCAAACTTAGAAAAAGTAATAAAGTATCGATAAACTTAATTTTATCAGAATTGAACCCAAAATGTTTTTCTTATATAATTTAATGAGCTGAATAACATTTCTTCTATAACTTTTGTTGATTAGAAGGCTCTAAAACCTTGAGAATGACGGCGTTATCGTCGTCTCAAATTACCAGAAATAGAGTGGGAGATGTTATTCCAGAACTGTGATGGCAATGAAATGTGGAAGAGACTAAAATAATGTTTGTGGGGACTAACACTGGAAAATCGAAAAGACAAGGGAAACCACGATGGATGACTGAAGACGTCAAGCGGGTAACCAAGGAAAAAACACATTGTTTCATAAATATAGAAGGACAAAAAGATTGATTGACTATGATAGATATGTCAGACAGAAGAATATAACAGTAGAATAATCGGGCGAAAATGGAGTATGCAAAAGGATTGATCTAGTCATTTAAAGTTACTCCGAAGAAATTATAATAGCTACGTAAGAAGCAAGCAGAGGGTAAAGGCAAGAGTATCCCGGGTTCACAAAGGAGATGGGGTGTTAAGAGAATCCAACAAGGAGACAGCAGATATACTGTGTACATTTTTCAAGTCAGTGTTTGTGGAAGAAGGTGACCAAAAAATTCCACACCTAGGCACTCGGCAAAGAGGGAATATTAAAATTGACAATGTACATGTAATTGAGCAGGATATCCAGAGAAGATTAGAAAAACTTAAACAAGACAAATCTCCCGGAGCTGATAGCTGCATCCTAAAATGTTAAAGGAGTGTTAGAAAGGATTGGATAAACCTTTATGCTTGCTATTTACAAACTCTTTGAATGAGAGTAAGTCGCCAAATGACTGGAAAAGTGCTTCGGTAACGCCAATCTTTAAGAAAGGAGGTAGAATAATCCCGGAGAACTATAGGCCAGTGGCACTAACTAGTATATTTGGAAAGGTTCTGGAATCCATTATTAGGAATGCAATTATGAACTATCTGGAGTCAAACGATCTCCTAACAAAACACCAACATGGTCTAAGAGCAGGTAGAAGTTTAACGAACTTGCTCGAAACTCTGGAGACATAGATGGAGGCACTGGACAGTGGAGAGAATATTGATACTGTATTTCTTGATTATCGGAAAGCCTTCGATATGGTACTTCATATAAGACAAAAATCTTCCGAATAAACAAGCTTTTAAGGCGCGCTTCGCAAGATCGATCGGGACTATGTAAGAGAAAGAAATTAATAGGGAATTCAAAGGATAAAGGAGAATTCAGGTAAACACGCGGCGAATATACCATGTATAAATCTTTCATGAACGCTAAAGAATGATGAAGTGAATCCAGCAAACAGCAAGAAACAGAAAAACATGATAATTTGTCTTCATTTCATCATTCTTTCGCGTTCCTAATATATATATATATATATATATATATATATATATATATATATATATATATATATATATATATATATATATATATATATATATATATATATATATATCTCAAAGTAGCACGAGAGAATGATGGAAATGAATCCATTAACCCACATTGAAAGAGAAAACGGAATAATTATTCCTTGCAGTAATATTTTTATTACCTTTTTCGAAAAATTCGTGCAGGGAAGCGATTCGAACCAGGCACACTGAGGCAGCGAGCACCGCTTTGATCACAGTTAAAAGTATGCCGTTAGTACACTACGCTACGTAGAGAACCAAAAAATTCTCTGAATAGAATAGCTTTTAAGGAACACTTTCGCCAGCTCGAACGGAGACTATGAAAGAAATAGAAAATTAATTGGGAATTCAAAGAATAAATGAGAAATAAGTAAACGCGTGACAGATATACAAATGTATAAATCTCTCAAAGTAGCACGAGAGAATGATGGAAATGAATCCATTAACCCACATTGAAAGAGAAAACGGAATAATTTTTCCTTGCAGTAATATTTTTATTACCTTTTTCGAAAAATCCGTGCAGGGAAGTGATTCGAAAAAGGTAATAAAAATATTACTGCAAGGAAAAATTATTCCGTTTTCTCTTTCAATGTGGTTTAATGGATTTATATATATATATATATATATATATATATATATATATATATATATATATATATATATATATATATATATATATATATATATATATATATATATATATATGTCGTAGAATAGGCTACCGACGATATACCATATATAACTATTCGTTAAGGAAATAATTCTATATTTCGAGTGCGTGGTAATCTGATTGACCGAGGTTAGTTCAAAAAAGGGGGGGGGGCTGGAGAGGCTTATTTATCTTCAATATGCTTGAGAAGTGGAACGGAGCGCAAGGATAAATAATATGGCTACCATTAATAAAATAGAGTTTTATTAATTAAACCATCAACAACACACGAAAAGAAATGTTTACATAAACGGGAATTAAAAATGGGAGAAACGCGGGACTGAAAAGGGTCGTGGGAATATCTGACTAATCTGAGGATTAAGATTTGAAGAGATTTAAAACGGTAAACAAACAAAAAAAAGGGGGGGGGGAATGGTTCGCTAAAGCATTTAAAGCACAGGGTTGCGTTTACAAAAGGTTAAATGATTAAAGGTAATGCTTAGCTTACGTAATTACAAAGTTTTTGTGCAGAGGAAAACGATGCGAAGGAATGTTCGGTCCAACTGGCGATTTCCAGCAGAAGGGTTCTTCGGTGGGTTGTCCTTAACGAGGGGAAAGGACTGTCTTCGAGGAGTGAGAGTGAAGTGGGGCTCGGAAGTACGAGCGATCCTTGTGACAGGATATCGGAGATGTTCTAGATGAACAATGGAGGTTATTGTTAAAACCAAGCGTTCTCTTGAAGAACGTTAAAAAGAGGAGAATTAAATTATCCTGACGTGATGTCTTGGGAACGAGAACCGTTTCTTGACGAACGGGCTTGAAGAACAATGGCTGTTCTAACTTGGTTCTCTTTCACAACAACAGGGGGGGGGAGGGGGGGAGAACCGTTTCTTTCTGAACAACAGGGGCGGCCTTGTTGACTTGACGTCTCGAAGGGCACGAACCTTGGCACTCAAGGGATATTGTCCTCTTCTGGACAATAGGGGGTTTCTCGGCAGAGTTCCTAGGTGCACAAGGAAGACCGGATCGTCTTGATGCCTCGCGAAGATAATCTGGATCTGCTTCAATTGGGAAAAGCTATGGTATAAATAGCCGGAGCCATCTCCATGGCGTAGGGGATAATTGAGTGAAGGACTTCGGGGGAATGTCCCGGTGGTGCCTGGGAAAATACCTTATCTACCCATAAGCCTGATTCAATCTGGCTAGATCGACGTGTGGAGGCGAAACGGGGAAGTGAACCTCCTTGATTAAACATTGGCTATGATGGCGATAACGCGCTTCTGCTTCCTCTCGCAGGATACACGTGGATAAGCATGTGTTTTAACATGTGATAGAGGCTGAATTAAAGCGGCCTCAGACCGTTCTATCACAATATATATATATATATATATATATATATATATATATATATATATATATATATATATATATATATATATATATATATATATATATATATATATATATATATATATATATATATATATATATATTTGAATAATAACTTCATCTTAGTTTGTTTATGACCTATGTTTTTTTATCAAAGTTATTTCTAATAATTCTTTTATATCAAAAAACAAAATGGTGAGGTTCAGAAAATTTATTTTTATATATCTTCTTCTATAACTCTATATTTTAGCAACGTGATATTTTGAAAGGGGGGACATTTAGCTTAGAGTTCCTATTTAAAATTATTATAATTGGCGAAGTTCATATATATATATATATATATATATATATATATATATATATATATATATATATTATGTTGCTTCCTCTGAGTTTTCTCAATCTGTATAAAGTTATGACTTCCATATTTCCTCTTTGGATTCGATAGGTAACATGTTTCCTACACCCAGTAGTTGTAATTTTCATACTGAATACACTGCACCCACTGGTGTAAGGATATCTCCTCTCTCCTACAATTACATATGATATTTATATTCTTCCTAATGTTTCCATTTTAAATTTTTCGTTGTCGGATCGGATTTTCCATTGTTCTTCATGATCGCCTATATACATGATTTCTTTGGCATTCTTGTATAGACTTCGCATAAGGCTATTGGGGTTACCTCCTTCTGAGATGTCTGCTGTGTATATCGAGTACAGGGTAGGGCTAAGGCAACCTCTTTGCGGTAGGTTGGCCGTGAGATCCAATTTCGGCCTGTTACTTTTCATTATACTGATATACGCCTTCATCTCCAATATGTAATAAAAGAAGATTTTTTGAGTTTGTTGTTTAATCAAGGTTAAAGGATGTTATATTGTATCCCCCGCTGCGATACTTTATGAAATATTTTCGATACATCTCTGCACACAATCTCCATATAATTCCCGTCTCTATTCGTTTGAACACTATTTGCTGTGATTATATGGGTTCCCATTTCTGTGTTCCGTTCTTTTTTTCATGAAGTCGTATTGTTGGTGGTTGAACAACAAATTCTCTTCTAAGTATCCGACAAGTTTCATGTTTAAGATTTTCTCAGTTTACTGCCCAATTCCAGGATATAAATTAGGCGGTAACTTTCTTTTTCCGTCGATGGTTTTCCACGTTTTGATATGAATATGTTTATGGTGTTTTGTATTCATCAAGGAAATAGCCTGTGTTCCTTCCACACATTAAAGATTTTGATGCATTTTTGTGCTTTTATATAGTTCAACTTGGTTAGGTCGGTATAGCCTGGCGCTTTCTGTTTGAATGAATGTAAGATGCTTAGAAGTTTCTCCATAGTAATCTCATCTTCACTGGATTCTTCTTCTCTTTATTTCATTTGGTGGTTTTGATGAGTCCTTTTTATAATTTTATTTAGCTCGTATATTATACGATGTTCAAAATGTATATCGAAATCAGCATTCTCTTTTAAATATATTTTTTCAGTGCTCTCTAAATTTTGTCTTGTGTAGTAGTGAGCGCGCTTGCCCGGCAATCGCTGGGTGGGCAGTTCGAATCTCCGTCCGGTTTCTTTTTAAGCTGACCCTATTTATTAGAGAGGTTACCATCGTGACTGGGAATCATGGTGGGGAGATGGGGATTGCCCGGAGAAGCAACATAGCTTGATAAAACGACTGAAACCAGCAAACTTTTTTTTTTAAGATTGCTTGGATTTTGTCTTCGTCTTCCTCCGTGTTAATCTCTCATCCTTCCGCATTTTTTATTTCCTTTTTCTTTCTTGGTGGTAATCCCTTCATTCTTTTTATTTTCCCCTAGATTTCCTTGGTCGAGACTACATTATTGAATTCTTCAATTGCCTATTCCCAACATTGCTATTGATGTTCAAGTATTAGTTAACTCAATTCCTCCTTAATCTCTCTTATTCGTTATATTATATTCCTGGACGGTGTTAACCTCCCCAATATTCGGTCCGTGTGTAGGTGGTCATTGTTCTCTAAGGGGTTTTGGAATTGATTCCTCGTTCGCTCTTAGTATTTTTTCATTCAGCCGCTGTATTTCCTCGTTAATCTCATCGAGCGTTGCCTCGCCTAGAATGTATTGGCGAGTAATCTTGTAGCAGAGGTTCGCATTTTCCTCCAATTCGCCCTACTCTAGTTCTACCTCTGTGATGATGGTATTTGTATCGAGTTTCTGTTGCTGGTCATTTAAACACAGATATGGTCACTATAAGAGATTTGGACTGGTTCCATATAATAGTTGTAAGGGATGGGGAAATTTGATTGGTGGGTGTTTTCTCGGACGAAAATGGGGAAGTCGGGACCGAGGTGCATGACGATGCTCCCACCCATTATCATAATGAGACATAATCTTATGCCACGGACACTTCATAACCGGCTTCTTCGCATCTTGCATTTAGGTAAGCTATTAGGATAGTAGGTAACGTCCAGTTAAATATGAATTTCTGGATAAGCAGTAGTTGTGTCTCTGGGATTGATAGCCGGTTGCTGTCACCATCTTTCCAAGGTCCATCTCAATCTCTATTGGTAATGGATGATGTGGGGGAATTCCACGTTGAATTTCTTTTCCAGCACGAAGTGATGTCCTTGCACTGGAGAAGATTCTAGAAGTTAGTTAGGCTTAAATGGGTAATGCCCCCCTCCCCTTCCAGAAGTGGAAGCCTCGAACCGCGTCCACCACGGACCACCTTTACGCGGGTTAGAATCGCCTCGGCGTGAAGATTCGAGGCCATTCGAGAGTAGCGCTGTTTCCCCCCCACCCATGCGGGGAGAGCCTCAAAAATATATAGGACTCGTCCTCCATGTGGAAGACACAGAGTTGAAGAGTTTCGCCCGGACCCAAAAAGATTTCCCTAGTTCCAAGTCAGGTGCTAACAACAAAGCAAAGTGACGGTTAAACTTTTTGTGTGTTGGAATCAGCCCCAGCCAGTGAGGTAATTCCATTTGATGATCGCTACCGAGCGATCTTTCCGACTCCACTCATCAGCTCCTGTCGAAGCCCTCCTCGTTCGCCCCTCGTTTTCGGGTGGCCGAAATACTCTCTCCCCTGGACCGGACGTTACCCCCCCCCCCTCTTTTGGAGAACCGTCATCACGTTAATTTCCCGCCTAGCTCCGAGCGCCCTCACCTCACGTGCAGAAGACATCCGTGAAGCCTTACCCTGACGTCTCACCCGGAATCCCCCGTAAGCCCACCCCTCTGCCCCTTCAGTAACTCAATTGAGTTAATCCTCCCCATTTGAATAGTCTCCTCCTGTAATACATTAATTTTTAACTTCATAGTCTGATGCATAACTCTGCAATCCCCCCCCCCTCGTTTACCGATGTAATTTTGCCCATTAATTCTCATATTCTTATGTAAATAAAATTATATTTTTGTACATGCCTCTTCAAATAACCTTGAGCTTTGCCATTGCCCCAAATTTTACCTGACCTCGTTGCACTCTTTCTCGCTGTTCCGCGCGTCGAAACTCGTGGCGTTCCGTCCCCTTGTCGGTTCGCCTTGAAGTTATTGGTCCCTCCCCCCATAGATATAATATGGTATTGATATAATATAATGTCATACCATGACATATATATTTATTAATATACATATTATATAATTTTGGTGTCAAGTGTGTTTGGGGTTTTTACGAACCCGTGTCATTTTAATTTCGACATTAGAAGTTTCCTTGTTATTCACGTCTATCCCTTTTATTTTATTTTTTTTGTATTATACTAGCAGAAGGAAAGTTCAAGTTAATTAAAGAGCAGTGGAACGTAATCTATTTAGAGTTTGTGTTGGACCCCATGTAATTAATTTTTTTATTGTGTTTGAATTTTGAAGACTCTCCTGGTTATTAATCCAAAAGAGTTAAGGTCTTTGGTGTCCTAATTCCGGGAGGACCATTCAAATTTTTTTCCCGCTTAAAAACAGCAGAGGTAGGTAACTGTATCATATTTTTTTTGTGTGAACAAGGCCTTCACGAATATTCAAGTATTCGTTCCGTGTGGGTAGTGTCCTAGCTCGTTCGCGTGTCAGTGTTTCCTCAGTTAACTGCGTAAAAATGTCATCCTTCCAAAAATTCAAGAGTCAGGGTGAAATGTTAGGTCTTTCAGGCAATGACCTGCTAAATTACGTACAGGACGAAGAGAGGAACGAACGGACAGAGCGAAGGGAGATGGAGATGGAGAAGAACAAAATGGAGATGGAGAAGAACAAAATGGAGATGGAGGAGAACAAACTGAAAACGGAGATTGATAACAAACTGAAGATGAAGATGGAAGAACGTGAACAAATTTGGCAGCATGAGCTGAAAATGAGCCGAAATCAAATTGATTCTCAGTCCATCGGTTCCGGGGCTGAAATTCCCCAAACTCCCTTAGTTAACCTTCCCACTTTAATGATGGAGAGGACTTTGGGTCATTTTTGACCTATTTTGAGAGAATCTTCCAGATCAATAGATGGGATCTCGAAAATGATGGCATCGCTCGCTTACTTCCCCTCCTAAATGCCCAGTTAAGGGATATCTTCGTCTCCCTTCCCCCAGAAGCAACTTTGGACTATTCCACGTTAAAGTCCAAATTGTTAGCCGCTGTTCATATGAATTGCAAATTCTACCGCTCCCGATTCCGCCAGGAAAGGATCTGCCCTGGTCAAACATTTCGACAACACGGGTACATCCTCCAAAGACACCTTTAGTGTTGGCTGGATGCGTGCAAGATTCTCCAGGTCTACGAGTCCCTTCTGGGCTTCTTCCTTAGGGATCAGCTTTTAACTGCCGTGGCTCCCGAAATTCGCGCCTTCATTAAGGATAAACGTTGTGCCACTTTCAAGGAATGCTTGGAAGAGGCCGATTTCTACGTGGGTAGTAACAATTTATACCCTAAGGATGTTAAAAAGGCTCCCCAATCGCCCCCCAAACTAAATTTTATGGTTCTAAGACCCCTCCTAAATTGGTTCCAAGATTTACCAAAGTTCCTAGTCCCTCGAAGCCAAAAAAATTTCCATTCATCTGAACAGCGATACGTTAAGCCCCTAGTTTCTTCTCTCCCGGTTGTGCCGTACCAAAAGAACCCGATCGTCGGCTACACCTGCGGAGTTCCCGGCCATTACCGCACTAACTGTCCTCAAAACTCCCGATTCGCAAACTCTTTATCCCACCAAGTGCCCCAAATCTGGGCCGCCCCTGATCCCCCTCCGTCGCCTCACGAGACCCCCGATCCTCCCTCGCCCGCCAAAGGTCCGGTCCATCAGGTAAACTTCCTCTTTAATGAGAACAACCCTGGTGGATTGAAATTCAAGAGCGGAACTGTGAACGGTTGCCGAGTATCCACCCTCGTCCGTGACACCGGGTGCACCTGCATCATAGTCTCTGAGGACCTACTCCCCCTGTTGGCCCCGACCACAAGAAGTTTGCGTTGGCCCACGACTACCTTGGCCGGGCCAAGGTAATTCGTTATCACATCGGGTGTGACTATATGTCCGGTTGAGCCAAAGTGGTAGCGGCCCCAATCCAGTTCTGCTCCGTTTTGTTCGTTCAGAACCCCGTAATCCACGACCATCCCATGGCCCAGCCCGTGATTACCCGTACACAGGCAGCCCTGGAATCCCATGCACCCGTTCCCCTGGAAACCCCTATCGACCCGGAGTTCCAAACCCTCCGGAGCGACAAGTTTACCCGCGTCCAGAAGGAGTGCGCAACTCTTCCCCCCCTTTGGGAGAAAACTAAAGCCCTCGAGCGTGAGTCCACCCGAGGTAACAAACGAGTGTCGTATCTCGTGAAGAAGGACTTATTGAGAGGTATAAGACCTACTTTGACCTTAAGTTACGAGAACGAAAATTCAAGCCTGGCGCGGAGGTGCTGGTACTTCTTCCAACGGGAACCAACAAACTCCTTAGCCTGTGGAAGGAACCTACCCCGTCCTCGAGGCTAGAGGACCCGTGGATTACCTCATCCGTATTCCGGCGGGAGCGAAGGGTTTCCACGTGAATTGTATATATTATCTCATTAATGTTCTTAATTATGATTTTTTTTTTGGTCCACTAAATTGTTTAGTCTTTAGTCCCATATTTATGCCTCCATTCAATTGAATCCTTTTTTTTTTGTTCCACTAAAATGTCGCCAAAGTTCTCCTGTGATTTTTTTTTAAAATTGTACTAGTTAAATTGTCTCTAGAATTGACCCGTTTAAGGCTTATGTCCGTAAATTCCCCGCTGAGCTCGGATTAACGTTTTTTTTTGTGTGTACACCTGTCGTAGCAGGTCAGAATTTCTCTAGACCCTTGATAATTCTAGTTTGACGGGTGGTATGATCCTTTCCTACGAAACTGCTCTGTAAAGCATCATTTTTCGGTTGGGAGATATCTTTTGGAATTCCACGTGGAATTTCTTTTCCAGCACGAAGTGATGTCCTTGCGCTGGAGAAGATTCTAGAAGTTGGTTAGGCTTAAATGGGTAATGCCTACCCTCCCATTCCACAAGCGGTAGCCTCGAACCGCGTCCACCACGGACCACCTTTACGCGGGTTAGAATCACCTCGGCGTGAAGATTGGAGGCGACCATTTACGGCCCCAGTCTCGAACTTTAGTCCTTCGGGAGAATTTTTGTTGAACACAAAGTTCACCTGTTGGTCAGGGGAATTCGATGCGGTCAAATGAGGTGCGGGATTCGGAGGTTGTTCTTGCTTAAGCGTTGCAGCCAGGTTATGTACCTGCTGACTCGAGGGCGACTTAAGCCTCGAATTTTTGGGGCAATTATAACTAATGTGACCTGGGGTGCCATAATTAAAGCAAGTTATGGGGTTTCTGGGGTATCCGGAGTTTTTGACGAACTTAGAGGGGTTATTTTGTGGGGGTTTCTGGGGATACCCCACTTTCTTTGGAGAAAAGGGTTTCTGAGGATACCCACCTTTCTTGGGAGACAAGGGCTGGTTCTTTCTGACCTCTCGAGGGTATAACCTATGTTTGGAAGCGTGCAGATCTGCTTACTCCACGCAGTCCTTGAATGAAGCGGCTCGCCTCTCCTTGATGAAGGCGCGTATCTCTGTGGAGAGGGTACATAGAAATTGGTCCCTCAGCATGAAAGGGCGAGGGAGTCAAATTCATTCTCACCTGTTCTGACTCTAGCCAGAATTGGAGGTGCCTCCTGAAGATAAATCAAAATTGCCTGTATATTTGAACTGGCTGAATTCTGGCCTGCCTAAACTTCATCCGATACTCCTCGGGGTTTAGGTTGACGGTGGCCAGTAGCTCGTGTTTGCACGTGGTGTAGTCCACGGAAGCCTCGGTTGGTAATTAGATGAATACGTCACGAAGCCGGGTACTAAGCAGAGGCACAAATCTGGCGATCCCCTCTGTCTTTATGTTCCAGTGATTCAACTCGAATATCTTCTCGAAGTGTGTCAGGTACGAACACAAGTCTTCGTTTTCTTTATAAGCTGGGAGTTTCATCGTGGCTATCTGTGTAGCCCAAGCTCGCGATCCTATAGAATTAGCTTCCGCCAGATCCTTGCTCATTGCCCTTTCATGAGCGCGTACTTGTTCTCTCTCTTCTGCTTCCCTTTGTAATTTTCTTTCTTCTGCTTCCCTTCCTAGTTTTCTTTCTTCTGCTTCCCTTTCTAATTTTCTTTCTTCTGCTTCTGTTTCTGCTTGCGCCTTTTCTCTTTCCACTTTCTTTTCCACTTGTGCCTTTTCTTCCTGTTCTTGGACGTAGGCAACTAATTCCTTGCCTCTTAGTCCCAAAGCTTAGGCTTGTTGGTGGATTCTGTCGAACGATTCCATTTTACCTCTGTTCGTCAAAAAACTCACCGATATGCTAAAGGTACTTATGCAACTTCGAACAAGTATCGCGCTGCCTAACTCACCCTTATCCCAACACTTTCTGCTAATTGGAATATCACTCCACAAAAAAATAATTAATAACATTAACAAGCTAATAACCGACAATTAACCACGAATTTATAGACAAAGTTTTTACTTTTAACTTTCTCTCGAACGCTAGGCACACATTTAATATTCCTGAAGAGAAAGCAAGACAAACAACTATACTGAGTTCTTCCAATAACCATAACCTTTAAAAATAACCACAAGGGAATATGGTTGGGATTGACCTTGGCCTCATTTTTTATGTAGACGCAAGAATGTTTTCTGCGGGCAGGGGCGTGGACGTTTTCGGAGATCTTCCAGATGTTTGTCTGGCGCGAGGGTAGGATTAAAGAACCACAGGTGATTTCGGTGCTGGCAACGGATGTCGTTATACACTTTGTCTTTGTAAGATGATTTCACCAACTAGACAGGGAAAGTATGTTTCTTCCAATCTTCTGGTTAATCTTAGATTAATTCGCACTGACGAGCGATGAGTAAACGAGTGAATCCTTTGACGAATGGGAAGTGTTTGAGTAATTTCACTTTGGGGTATTCCTTAATGGCGAGGACTATTTCTGGGTTTTGTTGGAAACCGGGATAAGGGGTTTCTCTGACGAGAGATAGTTGAGCTTGTTTCTCAATACAAGTTAACTTAAATTTCGGTGTGACCATCAGGAACTGGCTCAGCATGAGCTTCTTCTGTGTTCCTTTCGTAGGGTTGCCGGGCAATTAGAAGGTCTTCGTCGTCTCGATCTCAAACTCAATCCTCCTGAGACAAGATGCTAGTTTTTGGTGTGACCACCAGAAACTGGCTCAGGATGAGCTTCTTCCATGTCCTTTTCGTTGGTTGCCGTGCCTCTAGCCGGACTTTTTTTGTCTCGATGACTAACTTGATCTTCCACGTCCTTCTACAATCATCCGCATATATACTTCGCCACTACATTATTGGGGGTAGGTGAAGGAGGGGCGTGAGGTCTTCGGAATTAAACCTCCTCCTCTCACGGTGCTTCTCCGAGCGTCTTTCACTTAGCCCAAAAGGCACCTTCTGTCTTTTGGTCGACTCTCCTCTAATTTCGTTAATGAAGTGAAATTAAATTCCAACTCGTAGGGGAAATATTGCCAGTTTAACCAATGTTAGGCTCGCCGGACCCGAAACTTGATTATTCGAGCATTATGTGGTTGCCGGAGACCTTTCTGGTGATCCTCGAGGCAAGGGGAGAGAGAGAGGGGGGGGGGGGGTTAAGTAATAGGGTTACGCTGCCAAAATGCCAGGACATTGCGGTTACCGAACAGGGCCTCAGTTTTGTGGGGGAGGATATCGATTTCCAAACACATATGAATGAAAGAACGAGTGCAAGAGGATAGTGTTTATACGGCTTCCCCTCACCTATAGAGAAGTTGCCCTAAGCACTACTTAAAGCAACGAATAAAATGGAAATAGAAATAGGGGCTCGTGTTTCGGATTCCAGGTTAATCAGTAGGTTCAAAAAATGGTGATATTCCATTTATTCTTCTATCACTACTAATAAGGGGAGGTAAACTTAGATCAACTTCTTATCTCGTACTCTAATTTCTCCTTTCAACCTCCTTCCACTCTCCTACGCCTCTTGTCACTACTAGGCCCTGGTCGACCTCCCTCCTCCAGACATAAGCCTTTCGGAGTGAGGCGGCAGGAGGCAGGGAGGTGTGGAGTGACCTGGAAGGCCTAGCTACCCTACCCCTCTTCACTATATTTACCTAAAAGGAAGACTGTAACTAATACCTATACATTTATTCTTTATTTAACTTCGTCCCTATTTTATTGAGTGTCTCAACGGGTATTTAATTTGACAAAATTTATCTTAAGTTTGCAAGAGTTTGCGCATGATATTGCTTTTTATTCGTCTCTATGTGTGCGCGTAATTACTTGAAGTTACTCTTATCTCTGACGTCAGAGGGTCTTAACCAATGAGCGAATAAGACTTAAGCCAGCCGACACCAGTTTATCTGCATTGCAACAGATATATTTTCCATTAACTTTTTAGCTATTTACCTCGTATATTCATCATGTACTTAGTTTGTCAATCTTAACTCTCATTTTGTAAGAAATTTCCTCAAAACAGTGTTTTGTATTTTGTGATTAATCATTACAAGTGCATAAATTGTATTGTATAATAATTTATCAAGTATAAAGTGAAGTGGATATATTTCAATACTAAATTAAATTAAGTGTAAGATAAAGTGTAATCAAGTGTTCGGAATTTAAATGTTTTCCTAGATGTAAATAAGTGTGTTGAAAAATAATTGCAATTTAATGAAATATAAGGTAATAAGTGAATAAATCCACGTGGATCTTACTTTGTTTATAATTTAAAGAAAAAAAACCCCTATATTAATGAAGATGCCAGGAGCTCCGAAACTAACGCACTGTTGCGTTAAATGCAAAAAACACGAGCTAGGTAATAGACTTTCCAGAGCAGGCTTTTGAAAATATTATATCAAAAACATTATATGAATTTTGCAAGATTCAAGAAAAACATTAATTGGAAAAGTCAAAGTGGATGTCTGTTATAAGCCAGATAGAAAATCGTATCAACGCCCTAGAATTAAAAAAAAAGTGTAATTCTCAAACAGAAGACCAAATAAAAATAGCCAGAGTTGATCAGAAAATAGTAAAATTGGAACAAGAAGTAGCACTGCTTACAAACAGAACGGATAATACAAAAATACGCGAAAATGAAAAGTTCATTGAAGTCAGAAATAAGCGCCGAATAAAACTAAATATACGAGAAGAACAAGTTATATCAACGCAAAATAGATTCGAAATTCCTTCCAATGAAGAAACATACTTAGTTGGTGATTCGATAATTAGAAATCAAATAGATCACTTCGGAACTTGGAACAGCAAGAAATGCAAATTTCGCTGCTACCCAGGAGTAAAAATTAATTAAGTAACAGCAGGAATAAACTATTTCGATATAAATAACAAAATTTCACAACTATAGTTAGTGTTTGAAGCAACGATGTGTTTAACAGAAAAAAATACGCTGGATCAGAAAGGATAATCAAAGTAGTCATTAACGGACAAGCGTCAGAATGGACTCTTGTGAGTAGTGGTGTTCCTCAAGGTTCTGTCCTTGGACCTTTGCTTTTTATTTTGTATGTTAATGATGTAGATGATGACTTGCTGTACAAAAAAAATGTAAATTCACAGATGATTGTAAGTTAGGAAATAGAATAATAACTGAACAGGATATAAAAACCCAAGAGCAGAATATAAACTTCTTGATCAAATAATTACAGAAAATGATAATGAAAAAGATGTGGAGTTTATATATCAAATGGTCTTAAGTTTTCCTGGCAGTGTATTGAAGTCGAAAAGAAAGCATTAAAGCTTCTCGACTATGTCAAGCGTCAATTTAGTTATAAAAATAAAACCACAATTTTAAATATGTATAATGCATTAGTAAGACAACAATTAGAATACTGTGGCCAGGTCTGGTCACCATATTATGAAAGGATAGAATACTGTGGCCAGGTCTGGTCACCATATTATGAAAGGATATTGACAGATTGAAGAAGGTACAAGTTAAGGCCACAAAATTGATACCAGAATTACGAAGTCATAATTATGAGACAAGACTAGAAAGGCTAAACTTATTCTAATTAGAAACAGGGCGATTGAGACGACAACTAATAGTGTTCAAAATCTTGACAGGAATAGATAATGTAGACCAGGAGTCGGCAAACCCTGCCACGCGAAAAGATTTTTCCTCTCCTTTAAACAAGGACATGATCACATTAAAAAGTATATATATTAAAATTACATATTTTCTAATGATAAAATTTAATATATTTCTGTTAATGCAATATTTATCGTATCTTTTGGGCATATCGACTTAGTTCTGTTGACGATGTTAGATTATGTACATTGGGCATTATAGTTGCTTGGCACTCAAGACCAGAAATTAATTTATTTTTAATGGAATTGGCACGCAAGACCAAAATGTTTGCCGACTCCTGATGTAGAATATTTTAATTGCTTCTAACTTAGCAAAAATTATATAAGAAATAATAGTATGAAAATCGCACCGAAACATTTTCGAACAAATTTATATGGAAAATCTTTTTCATAAAAATTTGTAAACATCTGGAACCAGTTACTTGAAGATGTGGTGTCCAGTAGTTCAGTTGACACCTTTAAAATTATACTGGACAAAATAATAAGAAACATTGTATGTTGATAAAAAAGAATACAAAAACATGTCTAAGTTTGGATTAGTAAGATGTTTTTATTATTTGTTTTGATTTATTAACAAACTATTGTATATATGTTTATCTCAAACCTTCCTAATAAAAAATTCTGGGACGTTCATATTTCTCAAAATATCCTATAGAATTGTTATCATCTGCAATGGGAGGTAGTGGTAGCCAATAGTTCAGTTAAGACTTTTAGAATTAGACGAGACCTAGAGAGCAAAATTATTAGATAATAAGTGACAAATCATCGCATGGCCCTAAAAAATAAAAAATAAAATTAAAAAAAGCATGTTCGAACTTTAGATAAGTAAAATATCATTATTATCATTACTTTTATAAATATCCTTTTAATATATTAAAAAGCTATTGTATATATGTTTATGTCATGCTTTTAAAATAAGACTGGACTTAGTAAGAAAAATTAGTTGATAATAAACGAAAAATCATTGCATGTTGATAAAAAAAATGACCCCCCCCCAGAAAAAAACAGCATTTTGTCTCTTTAGCTTAAAAAGATTGGATTATACAGTGAACCACCATGCCATTCAGAGCTACTTCCTTTACACGCTTCTAGAATCCTGATTTTAATCTCAGCATTGCTGGAGCCCTATCTGTACAGACACCAAAACAATTTTCCCAGTGAAGCCTGTTAACTTTGAAGAGAGAAGAATTTTTTCTATCACATCTGCAGCTGTGTTCCTGGTTTCCTGTTAAAATTTTCTGGTCGTGTCTATTTTTCAACATTACCAGGTATATACTTCACTTTTCCATGCCAGGAAACGGGTGGCAGAGGTGTGTGGGGAGAGACTTCATCTTTACTATCCTATGCCATACACGTAATAGTGTAAATATTTAGAATATCAAAACATAATACTTCCGTTGTAATGGACCGAATGGTCTCTTGAAGACTTACTTTCCTTGTAACACAGACACACACTCTCTCTGTCTCTCCCTCTCTCTCTCTCTCTCTCTCTCTCTCTCTCTCTCTCTCTCTCTCTCTCTCTATATATATATATATATATATATATATATATATATATATATATATATATATATAGTGACGATATACTATACTACAGTAGTAGTTCTTTACAACATAGTACGATTACATAAGTGTAGAGCTACCTGATGCATCGATAGTCTTATTACAACAATGAAAAGGTTATTGTAATTTAAAACTTCACTTGTTTAGATTGATCTATTTATTTATTAAATTTTAACTATTTAGATTAAATAGTTGACCTGTCTTTAGTTCATGTGATAGTACTTTTAAGTTGCGCCCTCCGTTCTTTCTAACGTGGACGAGGTTCCCTTTGCCGGATAATGAAATGCAAAACGTCAATCGCTAGCAAGTCCAAAGGCAACAGGGACCAGTCTTCGTCTGGAGGAGGGGAGATGGAAGTAGTATCGTGTTTTGACACAAACCATCGCTTGTAGTTCCGTGTCAGGGTATGTAGAAGGGTGGAGAAACCAGACTCATAAATGGGTAGTTGAAAAAGGCAAGAGTATATTCGAAGTTCAATTTCACTAACTTTTGAATATGACTGATACAGTGAATTTCAAAATACATTCAGAGATCTTTGGCACTAGAATCAGTGGGAATGGTAGTAATATCAAGTGTGTCAGTGAATGGATTTATCATGAACTTCCTTTCTTCCTCTTTGAATTCAGTGAAGTCCATTTTAAGTTCATTTCCAAGGATCTCAGATGTCCAGTGATTTCAGTTTTAAGTAATGGGTCAAGCGGACGATCTTCTTCATTCTGGTCAAGCACAGTTGAAAGGACTGCAGACTCCTATTGCAAGGTGGATTAGGACCAACAATGAAGCCTCACTAATAAGTGTCATGGGAATCTTATGAAGTCTTGAAATGTGCACGCACATGTAATTAATCTATAAAAAGTGTATAACGTTTTTTCATTTAAATAATAATATATAACATTTTGCCATGGAAATAATAATTGTCGTAGAATGCCCCCCCTTTTTGTTCTAAGAGTGCTAAGTGTCTAATATATTGATATTATAATAATATCTTAAAGAATAGAGCCGTTGGAAACACGTAAGGATATAGAGAAACGCACAATAATTCCCCAAATAAACTTATATTTTAACTTTAACAATTGAATACACAACATTTAAACATTAACTACAGCAATACTCTGAATATTATCATAAACAAGAATTAATTAAATTAGTTTGACCGTTAAAAATTGGTTAATTTCGCTACACACCTCAATAATATAAGATTTAGGCTTACGGACTCAACTGGAGTTTAAATCCCTCAGGAATGTTATTGTCTCACGACGCGTGCCACCTGGCTAGATGTAGGTGGGCAAGATCACGAGGTCGTTTTGGCGAGAGTAGCAGCTGGGGGGGGTCCACACGGTATTCCGGGAGGGGGGGAAGGTTCTTCAAGGACGAGAACAATTACGGTGCTTTATGCGGCACCAAGGTAGTCGTGGTCTCTCTGGCGAGAGGGAGTCGAACTTGGTTCTTAAACCAAGTTAACTTGGAGTGCGGTGTGGCCACTGAGTAACGAGCTCAAGGGGGAGCTTTTCTCCTTCGTTACTTAATTCCTCATAGACGAGGACTGAACTCGGGGAGGGTCTTCTTCAAGGACGAGGATCGATGAGGGGGGGTTTCTCTGACGAGAATAAGTTACTTAAAGTTCGGTTTGGTAACCAGGAACTAGCTCGAGGATGAGCTTCTTCTTAGTTCCAGTCTTCTTCAAGGGTGAGTATAACGGAGGGGGATTTCTCTGACGAGAATAAGTTGAACTTGGTTCCTCAACCAAGTTAACTTATGAGTTCGGTGTGGCCACCGAGTAACGGGCTCGAAGGGGAGCCTTTTCCTTCTTCTTTTCTTAATTCCTCAAGGACGAGGAATACCCCTGGTGTTTAAGATGCACCAGAATATGAGGAGTCTCTCTGACGAGAGTAAGTTGAACTTAACAAAGTTAACTTAGCGTTCGGTTTGATAACCAGGGACTAGCTTGAGGATGAGCTGCTTCTTAGCCCCTTAAGGTAGGTAGCCCTGTCTCTCTTGCAGGGTACTTCTTGGTCTGGCGAGCCAAGTAATCTACCTCTCCAGTCTCGGTAGCCCGATCTTAATTCGGGGACTTCGTCACCTAGAGACTGACGTATACTACCCCGATTTTCCTCAGTGTTCCTCATTTATGCCTTGTCACCCCACTGGGGGAGTGGTAAGGGAAAAGGGGCTTGAGGACGGCCCCAGGAAGGTTTTTATGCCAAACGGTTTTTCACACCGAGTCTTACATCGGCTCCTCGTTAGCCTTCGAGCTTGGGAGAAACACGTCTCCAATTTCTTATTTGATGTGAAATTGAATCTCACTCTCCTGGGGGAGATCTTGCATTTTAACCTTTGGGTCTTTCATAGCGCCGAGTGGTGCGGTGCTGCGGTTACGCGTTTGACCCGCCGGTGCCTGGGGCTGGATGTCCTTGCGGTAACTGCCTCGTGACTCGTGACTCCACCACGAGATAACAGGGAGGGGGGGGAGTGACGATTCCCCTACAATATTATACAACATTTTAGCGTGTAAAATTTAATATATAACATTTTCAAGTAATAAAAATATATAACATTGTGTCATGTAAATAATATATAACATTTGGTAATGTAAATAATAATATATTCTGTTCTTGTAAGGGCTATAGGCAAAATGAATTCGAGGCACTTTCACACGCTTACACACTGGCACGCATATACACTTATACGAGTACACGCGGTCATAAGGCGCCTCTCGCTTTATCTTTCCAGACCCTTTTTTGGGGGGCGCACCAAGGTTCTGGGAGGCGCTGAAACAGCTCTCCAGATATGTTTATCAAAACACACCAAGCTGATATACGGCAAGACGCGGATTTTTGTTTATTCTCACAAAGCCGTGAAATACGAAATCTTATTCTTGAAATTTGAGATAAAGATTTTCTGGCAGAGGCCTAAGCTTACCGAGTTCGCCCAATAAAGAGTCCTTGAATCCACCTTCCAAGATTTCCTTTTCCTACGGGAAATCAACCGGTCCTCTTACCCAGTCTACATCGCTAAAATCGAACAAGAGGATAATTTTCCCCGAATGGGAGTCAGCCCAAGTTTAGCGCTCTGTATCCAATTACCCCTGAACGCGCTACATTCTAGTGAAGAAGTTCGTACCCCATAACTGATTACCATTAGTACTGGCCATAGGTCTTCAAGCATGGCAACATTGCCCGCATCGACTTTCTTTTGCCAATTCTGGACTTTGACAAGAAATGCACGAAGACAATCCATCAGGTGAAACACATTTATTGCCCTGCATCGTAGCTTGGCTTTCAACCTATTTAGATGATCAAATATATGTGCTAAGTATGCAAGATGTGGCTCCCACAAAGCCTCATTGAAGTGACTCAATAGTTTATCTTTCCTTTGCAATTCTAGGAACAATTTAAGCACTCTCCGAAGGTCAAACAGTTGATTCACATTGCCTTTTGAAAACCAGCGTATTTTTTAGTAAAATAGAACTTCATGCTCCGAATCCATGTCTCTACAAAGGTTCTGGAAAAGGCAAGACTTCAGTTCTCCAGCTTTCAAAATATTGTCACATTTGACCACTACCTGCAGGATCTTGAAAAGTTCATTTGGGATGGTTTTCGACGCCAGTGCAAAACGATGGATTATACAGTGAACCCCCTTGGCATTCAGAGATACTTCCTTTACACTCTTCTAGAACCCTAATTTTAAGCGTAGCATTGCTGGAGCCTCATCTGTACAGACTCCAAAACAATTTTTCCAGTGAATCCTGTTAACTTTGAAGAGAGAAGAATTTTTTTCTATCTCATCTGCAGCTGTTGTGGTGATCTCAAGCTCTGTACAGAACAGATATTGTTCCTTGATATCACACAAGAAAACATACCTAACAAACACAAGTAGCTATGCACAAGAACTCACATCCGTTGACTAATCCAGCTGCATTGCAAACATACCATTTGGACAAGACTTGATCTCCTATATCACTTTTTTCTTTAGGTCTTTGATATTTCATTAATTCGTCGTTCCACTGTGTCATTTGACAAGGAAATTTGTTGAATTTTTCGCTCACTTGCCTATCCAAGAACAAGCTTGACCATCTTTAAAACACATGGCTTGATTAAGGTTTCACCAATTGTGTGGAGCTTCTTTTGCTTTACTATTTCAAGGGAAACCTCATATGATGCCTCAAGTATACTTGACGTCTCTTGTTTGAAAGCACTGTTCTCGCCCAGTTTCTATATTCCCAAACTCCTTTCATGGTGCCCGAAGAAATCGGGGTCTTTCTCAGCTGTCTGTGGATGGATGCTCAGGAAATGATGCTTCAATTTACTCGGCCACATAGAAGCGTTCCCCAGAACGAGGTTTCTCGATACCGTCAGCGAGGATTGACGTAAATCCGTAGTTAATGTACTCTTCACTGTACTTCCGCTTCTTAGTAGCACTAGTAGCCATCACAAATCTAGGGAAAATAAAAATAAGTTAAGTCAAATGATTAGAATGATAAAGAGAGTCAAGTGATAAGAACAAAAGAATGATAATGAAGGCCATAACACTCCTCCCTTGACGATCACTGCCTTAATTAAAATAATGAGAAGAATAGTGAGTCATACATATTTTAGCACAAAAAAGCAAGATTAATAAAATTCCCTAAAATGACGTCATTGTTTGTAGATACAATAAGTATGGTATCATGGTAATTTTCAACAACTAAAAAAAATAAAATCATATGTATGGAATAGATAATTAATACAGTAATAATTATATTACGTTAGAGTAATAATTAATACAAATCATCATCACTAACTCTATAATTTAACAAGTTGATTTTTTTGAGTATTTGAATAATAATTTCATCTTAGTTTGGTTATGACTTATGTTATTTTATCAAAGTTATGTTTAATAATTCTTTTCTAATATCCAAAAAAAAAATTGTGAAGTTCAGAAATAAATATAAGTATCGAAGTTTTGTTATTTTTTTAGACCCCAAAGTTTAGAAAATCTATTTTTATATATCTTCTATTTATAACTATATTTTAGCAACGTGATATTCTGAAAGGAGGGGGGATTTAGTTCCTTTTTAAAATTATTATAATTGGCGAAGTTCAGAAAATTTATAAAAGTTTAACCATGGCTTCTTTATTTTAGATTTTTAATTTTAATCTTAGTAGCGAAGCGCAAGCTCCCCCCATAGGAGGGTAGTGTCGAAGCCATTGCCTGGTTTCTAATATTTTTTTTATAATATCAAAAGCAAAATGGTGAAGTTCAGAAATAAATATCGAAATTTTGTGAATTATTTAAACCCATTGCCTGGTTTATTTATATAAAAAGCTTTTAAAAGTTTACGAATATCTGTGTCTTCAAGAACTTCCTTTCATTTTGAAAAAATCAAACTAGGACTGATTAGTAAGAGCGAAGTTAAGTCACATTGGAAAGAGTTATTCAACTAATGACGGATGGATCTGGGTAAATTTTGCGTTTGCTGCCATGCAGTATATCTAAAAACACGGTTATTTCGTAACAAAAATCTTACAAATACAATAAAAAGTGCCATTTATCATGCAGCCTACGCATTAACCTTACTGACCAGAAACTTGGAATCCTCTCAGCACCATTTTAAGATGTTGGAAAACTTCTATATAAATATCTTCCTTTCATCATGGCGTGGCCTAGGGAAGATAGAATAAAAACGGAAAATCTGTATCGCACCTGAAATCAACCTCGAAACCAAAATTTCCCATAAAAATAATGCTCCAAAGAACTATAATTTGAAACTATGTGGACTCAATCTTTACATACAATACCATCCAGTAAATTCAAAGCCGCTTGAACGGCAGTGGTCATAAGAGAAAATTTTAAAAGTTGGAAAGTTCGGAAAATTTAGAAATCTCATAAAAAAGTCTTTTCCATCTCTGCGATGACAATAAAGGCTAAAACCAAACGGCTTTTCGGTTTCTACATTAAAATTGCTCAAAATCAAATAGAACAGGAAATATTCTTCTCGACTAGTGTGTGCTTTAAAAGCTATGCAATCGAATAACTAGAAAGTATTCCACTAAAATAGAAACAAGATCAACAGACCTAAGTCGCGTGCTCTCAGTTATTCTTACTTACGACCTTACAACCTTCAATCCAAAACTTTCCCAGACTAACATCGAGACCGACCTCCGGACCGACATACACGACTAAAAATGTGTTCCCTGTTCTGAAAGATTACTAGTGGAAGGAATTCCCAAACTATAAAAATGTTTGAACCGTGCTGTGAACCACAGAATCCTAGCCATGAAATGCCCCCTCCGCAAGGAAGCCATGCAAAAGAAAAGGCAGCTACTAGCATAAGAAAAGAAAGAAAAAGAACTTTTGCAGAGACTGTGATCGTGATTAACACAAAGGGCTTTTCACTTTCATATTGTGTGCCTGCAGCTCTAACCAGACAAATTACAAACCTTTTTAACAAGTACTCAGCCTATTGCTTGAAAAGAATGGCGTGAAGAATAAAAAAAAATAGGGCATATTTTAATTAAAATTCATTGAGCACAACAAAACGATAAAATATGGAGCGAGGATAAACTGAAAAAAAATGTTATCCCTAAAAGAAGGCTGACTGACCTCTCCCTCTCGGTGAAGAGACGAAAATGAAGAGAAGTGAAGACAAGAATCCAATTTTAGTGTATGCAAAAGGGTGAAGAGCAAAGTGGATGATAAAAATGACAAGAATTCCTTTGGTCAGAGAGTCTCCCCCGAAAAGGTCGAATTCCCCACAGCTACCGATACAGCCGTATTCAAGAAAAGGTTTGCTAACCAAAGGCGCTTGCTCTCACTTATTCTGATTTATAATCTTACGACCTTCAAAACTTTTAATAATTCTTGGGCTAACCTTGGCAGGACATTGGTAATTATATCATTCGAAAGAGAATGTAAAACAACATAAGGGTTTCAAATTTCGTTAGCATCGGCCGAATAGTCATTCATGTTATTGCCAAAACAAAACAATTCGCGGGCTAATCTTGGGATGACCTTGGCAATTATATCATTCGAAAAAGAATGTAACACAACATAAGCGTTTTAAATTTCGTTAGAATCGGCCGAAGAGTTATGATAATATTGCCGAATAATTCCGGGGTTAACCTTGGGAGGACCTTGCCAATTATTATATCATTCGATAGCGAATGTAAAACATCATAAGAGTTTTGAACTTCGTTAGGATCGGCCGAATAGTTATGTTATTACCAAATAATTCCCGGGCTAACCTTTGGAGGAAATTGGCAATTATTATATAATTCGTAAGAAAATTATAAGAGAACATAAGGGCTTCAAATTTCGTTAGAATTTGCCAATAGTTATGATTTATTGGCAAATAATTCCCTGGCTAACCTTGGAACAACCTTGGCAATTATATCATTAGAAAGAAAATATAAAACAACATAAGGGTTTGAAATTTTGTTAGAATCGGCCAAATAGTTACAATGTTATTACCAAAACAAAATAATTCCTGAGCTAATCTTGGGAGGACCTTGGCAATTATTATATAAATCGAAAGAGAATGCAAATCAAATTAAGGGTTTCAAATTTCATTAGAATCGGCCGAATAGTTATGACGTTATTACCAAATAATTCCCCGACTAACCTTGGAAAGACCTTGGCAATTATTATATCACTCGAAAGAGAATCGAAAAAACAACATATGTGTTTCAAATTTTGTTAGAATATGCCGAATAGTTATGATGTTATTGACAAATAAATCCCGAGCTTACCTTGGGAGGTCCTTGGTAATTATATAATTCGAAAGTGAATGTAAAACAACATTAGGCTTTCAAATTTCGCTAGAATAGGCCGAATGGTCACAATGTTATTACCTCCCCCAACCCCAAAAAAGCAAAACGGGGACCGATCGACATAGTGAATTATAGAGTCACACGCGTCTAAAAATAAGGCTTCAGCAGTTTGGATGGCAGGAATATGAACTTAGGTTATTCGCTGAACCAAAGCAAAATTTAAAAGAAAGAACGACCACCCTCTGTGAATTGTAAGAGGCATCATCATTGAGAACCTTAAATGGACAGACGACGCGCCAATTACGGAGGGAGTAGTGCAAAATCACCTCTTCCAATGAAATATCTACACATCAGATGATAAATTACATATACACTATTAATATGAAATAGGAAGCGAAATAAAAGTTTTTGTTTTTTTAAATAAACAAAAGTGGATTATCAATAACAAATGTATAATTTGTTTTAATACATCAATGATACTAAGATTCGTAAATAATAAATCTATTTGTAATATATAATTATGTATAGAAAAATGGAAAACTATCCTTGCTATTTGGTTTGTAGTCTCCCGAAAATTTATTTTCCTTCTACACATTATGAAACTTTCTTCAACTCTTTAATACCTGTTACCTTTATATTTTATGCTTTTTTTATAATGATCTTTCGTTCTTAATAAACCGTAAGCGGTACTTTAAATTTAACGAATATAGATAATCCTAGCACCAGGGGACATACCAGGATATGAGACCAGACCATCGATTTCCAAGTTCTCACAAGGCAAGCAAGCGCTCAATCGGAGGGGGTGAGGGGGATAAAGATGACACTAAACACCTCCTAAAGGCGGGATACTAGAAAAAAACTTTCGTGCCTCCTGGGTTTCATTGAGCCAACGAGGAGCGGAAATTTTCAAGTCGATTAATTTCTTCATTCGTTACGTTAGCTCGGGCACATATGTGCTCTAGTGTGTATCTTTTGCACATGCAAGCGCATTTAGTGCCAACTGCTAAGAAACCAGGAGGTCTTCAATGCGGACAATATATATATATATATATATATATATATATATATATATATATATATATATATATATATATATATATATATATATATATATATATATATATATATATATATATATATATATATATATATTAAAAGAGCAAAGGGGCTGCGCGTTGCCAGGTGTATACGTATTTTTAGGATAAATAAGCAGGCTAAATTTAGGAAGTTCATTATTATATATTAACTTATATACGAGTATTAACTTGTTTGAGTTCGTATCTGAATTCGAATGGTTACATTGTGTCTGAGAAGGACCAATGCAAACGCATTTTTAGATGGGAAACGTTGAAAAAAATTAATAAAATTGCTCTTTTAATGTGCTTTTAAAACCATTTTAAAGCAACGAAATCCTAATATTATCGGTATAACTATGATCATATTTTTGAAAGGTCATAATTTTGAAATTAGAGAAATTAAGTCCATCCTTTTTATTCTTTCAGTACTAGCCCCTCTACTACTTTAGGTCAGTCAACGCATCTTATCGAAACTAAAAAATGTGCACACCTTATGTGGTTGTGTTTACCTTAAAAAAAACCCCTGCCGCTCCCGCACTGAGGAGGAAACCGACATAGGAAGAGAAATACAACATAATCAGAAAATAGCACCAAAGAAGAGTAAGGATAAGAAAAATTGTGATAGCAAACATTATTCACCCAAATATTGAGCGGAAGGGAACATTAAATAACAGCCTGAAAAAAAAAAATGCAGAAGCGGACTGGCTTCCCACAAGTACGAACATGGATTTCTTTATGGGGGCGTTTTGTAACAGGCTCTATGATTGGCTGACATTTTGACGTCACGCTTTCCTTTCAGTCGTCATTACAGACTCCTCCCACTGGATGAGTAGAGTCGTTTTGAGAAGAGGGGAGAGCATAGCAAGAGTCAGACCTGTTTAGACTACAGTTAAGGCAAGGTAGAAGCGGTGAGCTAAAATCATCCGAAGTCACGAACAATTTGCAGTTTCCTCCTGCCAGGCGAGTAAATCAGAATGCATTGGGAAACCATTTTCTCCATCTCTCCTCATGACTTGATTAGAAGGTGTTTAAGTTCTTTTCCCTTAAACTGAAATTCTTTTATTACATACTTGTTCCAGGATTCTTATGTGTACAACCTGTGGAATTAACACACTCCCAGGTCGTTAACAACTCGTAGAATATTTCCCTAGCTTTAATTTTTTTTTAAAGTCATTATCGTCTTGTATCGCCTTGTTCTCGTTTATTTAACATTTGTTTGCTCATTCTCTCTTTAATAGGAGCTAAGAGTGAATTAAACGCAGTTTCTTTGATGATAAAAACCAAGTCACTTTCGAAACTAGTCTCCCGAATAAATATTTCCAAAGAAACTGGTCTCATTCACTCATAAATAAGCTCGCTACTGAGTAGAGGATCGGCATAGTAAAAACTATTTTTTATCGGCTGAAAAAAGTGTAAAAACTTTCTCCTTTTTGGAGTTTCATTCGATCTAGAGTGAAGTATCGGCACGGGAGTTAACCTCCGTCGTCCCGACTGGCTGAGTTCGTTTGTACAGTTCGTCGTTGGAAGGTTAACCTACAACACCGTGATCAGTGTTAATAGTTAACGAGATTTGCTATAGTCGACCTTGCCATTTGACCTATTTTACGAGACCCCTCTCTTTTTTATTCCCTTTAGAATTGTCTATTGTATCCCCCATTCTTTCCTTATTGAGTGAATATATCTCAGGTTCACCGCCATTCCAGCGCCTCAATGGCAATTTAGGTAGAGGGGGAGGGAAGGGGAATTGCCTTAACAAACAAGGGCAAAAGTATTCAGTGTAGGGATAAGCTGAAAAGGGTGAGAGAAAAAAAGGAAAGAGTAGTCAGTTAACTGAAAAGAGTACCTTGTAAATTTCCCCGGCAAGGGGGAGGCTCAGATATAGCATAGGAAATCATGCTACAGCTGTCATCTGATGGATTACGTGTGCCTCTCTGCTCCAATCTTCAGAAGTGAATTTGCGGCTATAAAAATATCTTTCCCACATTTTCATTTTCTCTGGCTCTATTACTTTATAGATTTCTCCTTACGCACTTTCTAGCATACGTTCCCTCGTTGGTTATCGCTTCTTAGACACAAGATCTATAGGCGATGGGTTCATCCCAAATGGTGTTTTATCGATCCAAATCATGACCAGGGTTGGATTCCACGCGAGCACAAGTTAGGTTACTTTGTATGCGCAGATGGGTTGAGTACTCGCAAAGGGGATGTAAGTTCTCTCACATCAACCACTGCTTATGTGCACGAACTTGTTTCCAGGGTATTTGTAGTGCGACCTGTCAGTCGAGTATCCATTCGCCTAATGGAATTTCTGGTGGTTTGTAAATTACATGTTAATTAGGTTAGGTTAGGTCGGTATTGAGCCCAACTAAACTAATAAATAATACAAACCACAGAAATCACAAGAGACATTAAATTTAAGTAATTCGAGTTCTCTTTCAACAATACTCATCATCTTCAGTCCCTTTCATACCGAGGGGCTACGGCCTAGCAGAAAGGAAACACCGTTTTCCGATTACATCGAAGTTAAGCCTAATTGGATGTCCTTAGTCGCCGGATGGAGTTCCAATTCGCGTCAACTTACCGTCGTAGACACATATGGTTCGGATTCCACGTTAATCAGTAGGTCTACACTGAGAAATACAAAGCAGATCGCTGATAAAAACCTTACGGATCACTTTTTCTTTTATACCACGATTCAACCCGTGTCGGAAATTCAATTTTCCCTCATTTCATGGCTGCCTCTAAATTAAAAGAGAGAACCAAACCATGGTTAAAATGGCCTCAAACCAAGATATCGTGATGATTGGGCGAATGAGAAAGAATATTCGGTAATTTCAAAATTTTAACCGTTACTAATTTCGAAGGGTCCATACTTTTATTGAGGAGGGGGGGGGTATTTTAATGGTGCACCGAAGTTGATATTATGCCTTCCATTATTTGAAGGCACAAGCCCGCAGGGAGAGGGGGGGGGGACTACCATGTGTGACCTGTTTATACCCGGAAGAGCTGCACATTCCCCGGCCCTGGATGAAAATTAGGGGAACCGTCTCACTGGGTTGACGCGAACTCTCTAATGAAGCCTGGGAAAGTTCTTGGTGCGGTTCATCCTCGTTCCCCCTTAGCGCTAAATTATCTTTATTTTTTATTATTATTATTTATCAATAATTATTATTTATTATTATTAATAATAATTATTATTTATTATTATTAATAATAATTATTATTTAATATTATTATTAAGGTTATCCCCTCAGACTTTTGCCTACCCGCACTTCGTACCAGGAGTACTCTTCTCACCTGGACAAGGTTCGGTAGGCTAGATAATGGTTCCTACTTGACTACATACCATCCTGGCGGGATCACATAGCACCAGGGTATTCCTATAATAGGTGATCACCCACCCTACTCGTTAATGGATCCGCCTATCTCTACTTTTCTTTATTATATACCCACCTACCCCCTTCCAAACGTGCCCTTCTAACCACAGAGGTTCTGGCCGCCCGGCGCACTTTCGTCCCATTATAGGTCCTCGGTCAAGTGGAGGACCGTCTGGGTGCGCCGCGCGAAAGCTCGGTGGCTAAGGCAAGCATTAGGCACAGTGTGTGTTGGGTCGTCGACTCTACTCACCTTCTTCCAGTACACAAGGTGGATACGTCTGCACCATTTCGCGAGTATGTGTAAATGATAACATTCTGGAACTTTCTAATCATATGGAGAAATTCCTGTAACCTCCTAAGGCATTGGGAGGTCATAGTATCTACTTTCCTCCATTTTATTTTTTTATCTATTATAGCTACATCAGAGGGAAACAGTAGGTGACCCTTAATGCAAGGAGAGCCGCCCCCTAGCGCGGTACCCCTTTCCTAAAGTATCGGTGAGGAGGAGATAAGACGATACACCCCTTCGATCGGTGGAGGGGCTCCTATCTCTATGCGGCAAAAGGACTTTCCCTGTGCCATATCTGGAGCTGCCCGGGGGAAACTCCACCTCCGGAAAACAGGTGGTCCCTTATGCTTTATGAGGTGTCCCGAGGTCCTCTTCCACTGAGAGGAGGTTTACTCCTATCTTAAATCGACGGGGGCGGCGGCTTTCCTCTCACCTCTTCTTTGGAGGCGTCCAAGGGCAACTCCAACTCTGCATCAACGGTGGTCCACCCTTTGCTATCACAGGGGAATGCCAAGAGAACACGCTCGAAAGGGACAGCCCCCTAAGAAGACCCAAGTATAGCGGAACTCGCCCGGCCGTGCCCCCTAATGTCCTGCCCCGCCTCTCTTCCCCAATAGAGGTCGAGTTGTCGGCCCACAAAACAAAAAAAACGATAGGACTGAATAGCCCTTGTAGGGATCCGTGATACCTTGGGTGGGGTGGCCACATGGAACCCCCTACTAAGCTGAACAAGGTTCCGGAGGTGACCCAGCTCCAGATGGCACGATCTTCTATGGAGACGAACCCAGGCTCGGTGCCAAACACCAAACTTGAGGCCGCCCCTGTGCAAGCTTCTTCTCAGCGGGCTCGGGCCCTTGATGTCTCTTCCCGACGCCGGAGCGTTCTTACTTCTTCGTGCTTTTTTGCTTCTTCTTTTATTTTTTTGTCTTTTTTATGTTTATTTTTAAATCTCTCTTAGCATTAGGCATTGGGATGATTACGGCGACTTATGTTCTAGGAGGCAGCCGCAAGATTATCGCTGAAAAAAAGAAGAGTGCAATGAATTTAATATTAAGCCTCCCATTAATTTAAAGGGGTAATGGATTTAATATTAAGCCTCCCATGCATTGGAGGGTGCCTTGAAGTTGACATTGTCTCCCATGCGTTTGCAGGTACTTTGCAGTTGATATCAAGCCTCCCATGCTTTTGACAGCCTCTGATGCATTTGAGGGTGCATTAAATTTGATACAGGCGCGGATCTAGACGGGGCTGAAGCCCCGCTCATTAGCCCATAATGAAAAGCGAAGCAACTTAATTAAGTGTCCCACAATAAAATGTTGGTAAGGACGCTGTGTATTGAGGAGCAAAAATTGGAGCAATATTTGATGCATCCTTCGGGAGAATCGATGCGTTTGGCATTTTTGATGTCTAAAAACCTAATTATTTCCCATAGTAAAATTTGCTTAGCTTTCTGATTGACCCCGTCGTCTCAGAGTCGGTTATAGTTCACCATGTGGTGCCGAACCGAGCCCTGCAGTCTTCTATGGTCGATCTAATCTCAGCATAAGCTCCGATCGGTGTGAAGGAGAGACGTATCTCAACAAGATCCGCAAAGGCGAACTGACCAGCTTCCAGGACGTCTTCAAGAAAGCAGAGGAGCTCCAGGAGGTCGGCTCGTCACATGACAGCATTCGTGTGCCTCGAGTTTGTTGGCAGTAAACGCAGCGAGCGAACGTACGTTTCCGATTTGTCTATGTACCGTTCAACATTAAACATCTGCTCAGCAGCGCTCACCGAGTTTGCCGCTTTATTGTAGGCGGCGAAGGTCTACAAGGCTGACATTGAGGCCTTGAACCTCGCTAAGGGGTTAGCAGAGCGCTGGTTTTCGTCAGCAATCAAGTTTGACTTCGTTGGAGATTCTTTTGCCCACGCTAAGACCCGAATGTATCCGAACCTGGCCAGGCTCATCTAAGTTTCAAACATTCTCCCAGGCTCAAACGCGGAGGCCGAGCGTTCATTTTCTGGCCTGAAGCGACTGAAAAGGTGCTTAAAGATTACCATGGGTCAACAACGCCTCAACGACCTTGCTTTGATCGATGTTAGAATAGACAGAGTAATAAATATATTTGTCCAAAGGAATAGATGTTGATTTTCATGTAAAATACGGGTGACCAATGTTATGCTGCTATTAAACTTTTCAGACCCGTTTATGTTTATATTTAATTTGAAATACTTGACCAATGCTGTGTTAGATGCTGTTATTAACCCTTTTAGACTCGTTTATAATTATATTTATTTTTTAAGCCATACTTGTATTCTGATATTCAGAAAAGTTATAGAATAACATAGAATATATATATATATATATATATATATATATATATATATATATATATATATATATATATATATATATATATATTAGTGATGGGACGATACCAGATTTTCAAGCGAGTACCGATACCGAGTACGATACCACTGTATACTCCCGATTCCGATACGAATACCGAGTATTTATATATATACGTACTTGTTTGTGTATTAGTAAATACTTATATAGATTTCTATTAATTTATTTGAACAATAATACTTCTGAACAATGAGGCTTTGTTTAATTCTTCAAGCTATTCCAACAAGCTATTACAAAATAGATACTTAGGCATCCAATTATACAACTAATTCCTTTAGCAACCAAATAGAAACAACAGACAATAAAGGTGTAAACTTGAATATTAGTTGTACTTCAAACCCAACATTCTAAATATTTTTTCATTTAAAAGAAATTTCTACACACTTGATTATAGATTGAAAGAATAGTAATAAAATAACAAATTTTGAGTCATATGTTTCGTGTTTGTTCGTTTGAATGAACGCTGTTTGAACATGTTCGATATGGTTACTCTCTAACGCTACCATGTATTTCACGTAACTGTTTATATTCATTTTACAATGGGTGAAAATTGAATATGAATATCGAAGGAATATAAAACAAATACCATTTATAGATAAAAGTTGTACATAAAGATTAAAGAGTCTATTTAAAGCTTAATTTTCAGCTGTTTTAAACGAAATAAAATTTGTCGGTAAAAACGGTGGAACAAAAATAGAAATTAATTGGTTTGGTAGCATACTCGTATGTACATACAATATGACTATATGGAACGGCTTTGATTTCAAGTTAATTGCATGTATTTTTTGTGTAATAATAATTTTCATTGTGACGGAGGTGACTCTTTAGAATTTATAATCTTTTGTTCAAGATTCACTCAATAATAATGGAGATGAAAATAATATAAAATTTTCCGTCATTTATGACGGCACGTGTACACTATTTTCAAAATATTTTGGAACGGGATAAAATGATCGAAATTTACGAATATTGAGTTAAACATTTAAATAAAATTATATTATTTATACCAAACTAACTGTAGTCATTTGATTGATTGTAATTACGCGAATTTTTCACGTAAGGGTAAATTAGTAGTTTGGCCTGTGCTTGCTCCTTTTGGTTCCCTGAAAAACTAAGGGTGTGAGAGGGTTATAAAATGTTAAATTTTGTGTAAATAAATTAGGTGCATATTATGTGAATTTATTCACATACGGGACACGAGAATATAATCATTAAATAGAATGAATATGTTGTAAAATGATTGCATACAGTGTCTTGCGAATTAATGGGCAAGTATCGGGTTTTGATATCGGAAATGAGACATAAAAGTCCTGATACCGATACGAGAATCGATACCATTAAAAACAGCCGATACTACCGATATTCTATACCGATACTGAGTACTCGTCCCATCACATATATATATATATATATATATATATATATATATATATATATATATATATATATATATATATAACAGTTTTTTAAACCGTTGCGTTAGAATGTACCTTGTAAGATACATGTCTAAAATACAGGTAAATCTAAAAAAAATGATTAAATTCAGTATTATAGCTTAGCTGGCGTCCCCAAACTGCAATTCATAACTTTCTGATGTGTTGAAAAAAAAAATCGAATCTGAGAGAGTTAGTGCTCATTCCTGTTTGAATTACTGTAATTTATTACACTGGTTTGCGCTGTTTTCAAGGTCTAACATAATACCTGATTTTGGACCAGTTTTTCGCGCTGAATCCGAAAATTGTGCTCATTTTATCTAATCAGATCAAAGTTTTGAGATATAAGCACATGCCAGAAATTCCTATATTCCGATTTATTTGTGGTCGAATGTACACATAAAAGTAAATTTTGAACTGATTTATACACAGAAGGTTTACAGAATGTTCTAATTGATACCAAGAAGAGTACAACATACAAAAAAGCTACTCATGGATGAAGGGTCTCTTCAGGCACTTCCGATTGTGCCTAGCAGACACCAAATCCCATTTCAGGTACCAGCAGTAGTTAGCCAGAAAGTTGACATCCCATCGCTCTTGGTAGCGTCCCTCCATCACACAGATATCTTGGTGAAAGCGCTCACCCTGTTCTTTATTGAAGTCTCCACAATTCTCGGGAAAATAGTTCAGATGGGACCGAAGGAAGTGCATTTTCACTGACATGCGCGCATCAGGTTTGCGGAAATTCTCTATTAACTCATCAACTGCCTTCTCATTCTTAGAACATCTGTGGTTGCCAAGGAAGTTTGAAATGACTGACTTAAGGGACAACTAGGTAGAGTTCAGCAGGATTCAGTGCTTCATCAAAACTGGTGTCTTTGATGAGCTCCATTACTTGAGGACTTGTGTAAACCTCTCGGAGGAAAGAAAACCTCTACCTTCCCTGCCTATTGCTTTGACAAAGTTCATCATCAAACTGAGTTTGATGTGCAGGGGTGGAAGCAATCTCTTGCCAGGTTCAACCAGATGGTGGGACAGAACGTTGTCTGAACCGGATTTTAATCCTTGTCTTGACGGACAGCCCGACTGTCCCACAAGCACAAAAAGCATGGATACTTTGTGTACCCAGCTTGAAGGCCTAGGATAAGTCAATGTCGTGCTATAGGTTCCTATATACCATACATATATCTATTATATTTAATTTTAGAGTGCGCGGGGTTTCATTTTTAATACCTTTGGGTCGGTCGGGTCCGATTACGAGGTCAGATTCTCGTAAGGGAGGGCTAGTCCAATAGAGCTACTTTGATTCTCAGTATTGGCTGAGCGTTTAAGTCTTACTTGGTTACAGGGCTATTATACGGCTATTATGAGGTCAAAGGTTGAAAGTAAAGGAGTTGACAAAAATAGACTTTAATACATATTAATAGCTTAGGTTAAATGGTAGAACAATATAAGACGTATAATAATAGAAATATTTACAGTGGTCAACGGGCCAGTAATAAGATTAGGTATTTAAAATGCAATAAAAATGGGTAGGCTGAATGGAATTAAAGTAGGGATTTACACGGGGACATAGTAAGCACACGATGAAAAGGGGGGCGGGGGACAGTAGGCGGCAATTATAAATTTGGGGGAAGCTAAATTATTCGTTACAATACCTTTTACAAAATGGAGGGGAGAATATGGTCGTTTCTGCGAAGTAGGGATAGAGGTTGAGTTACTTCGACGGGGTCCAGGGTCAACTTACTCGGCGTTGAAGTATTCCTTTGAGATGCCGCGAGTGGAGGCTGGGAATTCCTTTGAAGAAAACGGAGGGTGAGTTTCTCTGAGACGTCAAACGGTTTGTTTGGTTGACTATGCGTAATTAAGGGGGTATTACGCGAAGATTAATTTTCACTGAAGCCTTTTGGGGCAAGACTTGGTTCTTCTTTGGAGATGGACACGTTGCACGAAGTCAGACGGTTATTCTTACGGGAGAGGATTTTTCACTAATCCAGGGTGGATATTTGTTTGATCCAAGGAGGGATATTCGGTTTTATCCCGCAAAATTTCCTTGCCTTCGGCGTATGACAACCCGAATCGAGGAGTAAGAAAGTCTGCTCCCGTGAGCTTTTCTCGCACACAAATCTCCTCGCTTCCTGGCGACACGGGTATATATCTACTCCTGGAATTAAGGAGCCTAGCCCATAGAAATGGGGGGGGGGACTATTGTCCATCGTTTGAGTAGTGCGACCGTGGCGATCCCAGCGTGGCTGGAAGGAAATGGAGGGAACTCCTTGTCTAAATACTCGGATTGATAAGCGCTGCTTTCCATCAGCCCACTCCTGTTCTTTCTAATGCTTTTGAGCTTGGAAAATTGTTCTAAGCGACAATGAGGTCCATCACGTAGAGACAATGCTTAAAATCAACGTTATTTTTCCCATCACGTGCTTGTTCCCTCACATTTCCACAGATCAGCCATTTGTGTTCCTGGTAGTTGAGAGCAGACGGAAGACGGTCCATTCTGTTGCAGGTTTCTTTCATTGCAGCAAAGTGTCGAACAGGGATCGTTGAAAATTTATTGTCGTCATTAAGAACTGCCTTGAAACTTCTGTTAAATGAGTCAATGGAAAATCTCCTTCCATATCATCATGCTTCAGGCCCATTGGGTTGAGCAGAGCAGCAATGTTGTTACAGTAGACCAGTAAAAAGGCTTCACCAAACGTGAAAAAATTCCTAAACTCTTTCTCGCAGTCCAGATACCAATAAAATGTTGCACCTGGTGCCAGCATACATTTCTTTTGAAGATGTTTGAACCCAATAGCTGAGCAGATTCTTTTAAAAGGTCCAGGTCTCGTGTCAGGTCGTTGAGTTCGGCTTGCGTAAATGGCACCAGTTGTTCGCCCACTTCTGGCTTGTATGCATCAAACTCAGCTGTATCGGTAGTAACACTAAGCTTGGACCAGAGCTAGAACCCATGGTAAAATTAGGCTTAGGAACGGGAAGATCGGGCCATGTGGGACTGGTTTTATAGCAGAAGGAACATTGGGGTATTGAACATGGTGCTTGTTCTTGTGATTGATGCCTTTCAAATTTGCCATGCAGAAGTAGCAGTCGGTGACGTGATCTTTGCCTTTCCTCCACACCAGCATTGGGATACCAACTGGCATACTCTTCCTTTTCTTATTACTACAATCCCGTAAATTATACACACATGTTTGCAGCAAATATGGGGAGCAAATGACTTATCTTGGTCCCCTAGTTTCACTCCAAAGTAAGCGTCGTAGACCTTTTTCCACAAAATCCGGGATTTTTGCTTGACGGTCTGGAAGAGCGACATGTTCACAGATATAACAAAACCTATTCGCATGATTCTTACACATATAATCCATTGTAATGCAAATCTAGACCTGAAAAGAATAAAATAGTTTATGCATGGTTGTTCATCACTAGATGTGACAAAACAGAAGCCATAAAGGGTTGGATGATGGCGGTGTTTTGGAATATACGTTCTAATATAAATCGAGCATATGTTAGAAACCAGACCTGACCAAGGAAATCTAATTATATTCTTAAATTCAGCATGCAAACATGATTCTAAATCAGTTGGAAAACCTGTGACCTTTGGAATGCAGGTGTGTTATAAATTCTGTGTAATATAACTATTATTAATGATCAATGCCTTTCTCTCAGACTACTCAGAGGGAGGAATTCAGCTTAGCCCCCCAACTTTGATCCTGGATCCGCCATATTTGATATTAAGCCTCCCATCCATTTGACGGTGCATTGTATTTAATATAAAGCCTTCCATACATTTAACGGTGCATTTTATTCAATATTAAGCTTTCCATGCATTTGACGGTGCATTGAAATTGATATTAACCCTCCTACAGTTTGGATGGTGTAGTGAATTTGTTATTGAGCCTTTCATTCATTTAAAGGTGGAATGAATTGGATATTAGGCCTACAATGCATTCGAGAGGGGGATGAAGTTGATATTAAGGCTTCAATAGACTTTCATCAGCCTAGATAGGAATTTAAGATAACCTTATTTTTGTGCTTACATTATATGTTTAAAAGGGTCGTTATTGAAATAAACAATTTGTATATCAGAATAACTTTCCTGTAATGTAATAAAATGAGAATGATGGAAGATAACTTTCTATAGAGAATACAGACTCACGAATCATTAGATAGTAAAACTTTATTGAAAATATGAGAAAATAAATATATAATGTATATAACCTTTTGATTTATTTATTGAATAAACGAGAATCTAATTTGTTTGGGAAATACTACATATACACTAGAAATTGATACATGAAATAATATTTAATTCAATTTATGCGTGATCACGTGGAAAAGAAATTGAAACTAATAAATAAGACTGGAAATATAAGATAGGTAAAATTATAAGTTAAAATAAGATTGAATGGAAATAAAATAGAATAAAATCTAGAATAGTAAAATGAGAATGGTTAAATTGGATTTTGATTAATTGTAGGAGAAAGATAGTATGAAAAGAAAAGTAAGGTATAAAAATAGTATATACAAATGAGGGAACTGTAATTTGAAAATTAAATTAAATTAACACTTACATTTTGGGACATTAAATGTGCTTTAAATAAATTTTCCATTAGAGTTTTAAACGGACCTTTCAACCGGAGTGACGAATCGCAAGATTTTGGGTCCAGCAAAAAATGAGGCGAGCGCGAAAATTAGAAGGCTGATTGTTGCGCTCTGATTGGTCGGTATAATCGCGTGATGTGACTTCATAATTGTGTTCAATACTGTACACGAAACAATTTAATACTTTGAAAGAATTTGCTAAATTACACGTTTAAAAGATATAACTGCATAGCTATAAATATAAATATATACAATTGATACATAGATACATTAATGGGAATGTAATTAAACCCTCTCCGTGGGGGAAATATAAATGATATTACAATAATAACTTGGAGCAACTGAACAAAATGTCAATGCGTGTTCAGTTGGCTATACATGCTTATTTTCGGGCGTAATTAAATTAATTAATCATTATTCTATGTTATTAATTGAGTTTGTTTGTACAAGTCTATGATTGAACTTTTAAAAGATCCTAGTCTTTTCATTTTTCTTGCTGGTCTTACTGAACGCCGCGTTCCAATAGTTGTCAGTGGCTAGTATTTCTTCTCAAATGGTTAAAACTTTGTCGATATATAAAAGACCAACGGGTTATACGGTTATTGATATCATTGCATTAGCCTTTGCGTCTTCACGCAGTTGCTTACATTTATCTTGTTAATTTCTTTGTGTCACCAAGCATCGATCTTCTCAGTTTCCCTCTCTACTGAAATAAGGATTCTTTTCTTTCCTCTAAATAAACCTTTCATGGCGAAATCCTATAGGAAAAAATCAGTATTTTTTTCTCTCGTTTTTTAGGAGATAGAAAGAACCCGGGTTTGACTCTTCGAAAAGAGAGAAAAATGCGGTGTTCAATGATGCGTGTTCGTCATAGTGGGGAGGCAAGAACGTTAGACCAAGCTGTTTGTCAAGGCTTCCCGGAACATCTTCGCATAATAAAGCTCACAAGTATATGACTTCGACTCCACTTTAGGGAGTCTGGGAGTGATATAGAAGGAAAGCTTAGTCTGTATTATGAGCTACTTTTTAATTTTTTCTAACAATAATGAAGCAAACCTTCACGTCTCTCCATGTCATCTTCACATCCTACAAACACTTTAACTTCAGTCATTAAGCTCTTTATTTATTTCTCTATTATTTCTATTGCTCGTTCGTCCTACTAGTGACCTAGTAGTAGTGTATGGGCATTGTTGGTGTCCCGTATCTCTCTTTTCGATCTTTCTTTTTTACTATCCCTCAGCAAATTAATATTCCTCATTTTTATATTTTTTTGACAATTTCCTCCCTGAAGAAAAACAATTTCTTTCTTTGACCCCGCGATGGCGCGAGGTCAAGAACGAAAGGGGATTATTTTGCTTTACTTTACAAATTATTTCCTAATTTCCATTACTTATAATAACGTTTATTATTTATTTTTAGTGTAGTGCCATGGTGAAGCTGTGTTGGAGGCTGTTGGCTCTGGTGTTCGTTACCTGCTCCGTTGTCACAATTGCTGATCATGTGTGGGAAACACCAGGTTGTCATAGAGTGGGTAAGTTTAAGTTCCGTTGTCGCAAGTGGCTTAAGTTGAGGAGAGTTACGAACCTCCTTTGGATATGTAACTTTCACACATTTTCACTTTCATTTAAGAGCTTCTTTCAAATATTTTCTGGGTGAAGGTTCCCTCGTTTTTTTCTGTTTATATTTATGAATAAATAAGCTGAAGTACGATCTGTTTGGGTTTCAGGTTTCTTTGGGTTTATGTTGATATCTTTTTAGTCTTTGTAATTGACATACAACATTGTTATAGTATAAGGTCGTTAGGAAATTATTGTCCTTTTTTCCTAAACAAGGAAAATAAATATTATTAACTATTTTATCAGATAGTTCAGAAAGTAATGGCGTTTTTTTAAGGTGCAAGGTTTAAAATAAACAAACAGGGTAATAAATTTATTTTTAAGCAAAGTAGGTTCCATGTGATTGAATGCACTTTTCACAACGTATTACAATACCATTCATGCCTTTACTGTAGACATTTTCACACCTCAAGTCAAGAAAGGTCTTAAAAGCTTCTTCTGCACCTTCTTGGCTTTGAAATTGTATATCATTTGGAAATGCTTCCAGATTTTAAATATATCAAGACCAGGAAATGGCTTCGCCACTACCCCCTACAGGGGGAGCTTGCGCTTCGCTACTAAAACTAAAATTTAAAATCTAAAAAAAAGCAGCCATGGTTAAATTTTTATACATTTTCTGAACTTCGCCAATTATAATAATTTTAAAAAGGAACTCTAAACTAAATTTGCCCCCTTTCAAAATATCACGTTGCTAAAATATAGTTATAGATAAAATAAAAAAGAGCCTGAACTTAAAACATTATAAAGCATTGGATAAACATATTATTTTTTTACTCTAAAGAAATTCTGAGATATTACCTTGATAAAAATTTAAAATATTTTTAAGTCATAACCAAACTAAGATGAAATTATTATTCAAATACTCCCCAAAATCCCGTTCTTAAATTATAGAGTTAGTGATCTGCACGGGCGAGGTCTGGAGAATAAGGTAGATGAGGTAGGACTTCAATTCTCAAGTCTTTTAATTTGTGAAGCGTCACCTTTGTCACATGAGAACGAGCATTATTTCTCCTCGGTTCAGGATGTTATAGTGGATAATCTCAGATGCAGTCCACCATATAATCACTATACACCTTTTGATGGAACGCCGGTTTTAGGACATGTTTCGGTTGCTCTTGTCGGCCAAGCCACTGTACAGTCCTTTTAGTGTTGTTGTAAAGAATCCATTTTTCATCATTCCTGTTCCTTAGCAACAAGGTTGAACCAATCTGGTAGCAATGATTTTGGTTATCTGTCCGTTTAAGCGGTACAAACTTATCCATTATTTTTTCCCTTTTCTAATTTTAAACACGTTGGTGGAAATGCATGATTTGCTTGTTTCCTTTGTTCGAGCGAGCTTGCGTACGAGATTTCGCCTCAACTACTTCCCTTAGTGTGTCATCTTGTTGAGATACGTCTCCACTTCACAGATCATAGCGTATGCTGAGAGGAGGAGATCGGCCGTAAGAGACTGTAGGGCTCGGCTCGGATCCATGGTGTGAGCTAGAACCGAATCAGTTTCAACGAGGCCAATCAGAAGAAGGCAAGGCGCTCGGATTGCGATCAGTAGGAGTCCCGCCTTCATGTCCGAGTTGCTTTCATCCTAGAGGAAGATGGCAATAACCAGCAGGAATTCGATTAAGATAATGACTGAATCGTATCACTGTGGGGAACGCTCAATTCAGTCGCTTCGCTTTTCACTCTGGGCTAATGAAAGGACACCACAATAAAAGAGAGCACTTATGGAGAGGTAGTTACCTAAACAACTAAAAACGTGGATGTCTATCTGTTGGCGAAAGAACTTGAAGCTTTGAAAACTTTTCTTCCCTTCAGTGTCATTGAGCCTCAAGCTCTATTTGAATACCTGGTAGTAAACAATCCATTTACAGCATTTCCTAATGTTTTTATCGCATTAAAGATTTACTTAACAATGTATGTAACAGTCGCATCGGGTGAAAGAAGTTTTTCAAAACTAAAACATTAAAACATACTTACAGTCAACAATTTCACAAAAGAGACTCAACAAGTTTGCGATGTTTTCCATAGAAAATGACATTGGTAAAACTATCGACTTTGAAATTACTTATAGAATTTGAAAATAAAACTGCCAGAAAAGTCTTTTTCTAAAAGATCTGTGTATAAACATTATGTCTCTAATTGCCTCACCTTTATTAAAAAAATAAAACTTTCATATTGTCTGTATATATATTTAGTAGTTATATCAAGCATTTATTTATTTTTTTTTGTGGCGGGAGGGGGGCTGTAAAACAAGTACACTACACGAAAAATACAAATACATAAACTTTGACTTTTGTAGAGTAGGGGCCCCCCATCAATTTTCTAAGTGTGACTCGCAATTCTTAGCACCGACCCGGCCTATCACAATTCTAATAGAAGCAAGTTTAGAGAAAAAGGATGGAATGAAAATATAATTTTTTTGTGAATTTCCAGATAGAAATTGGACTCGTAAAAGTGTTGATAACTTAATTCAAAAGATAAATACTACTGGTTCGCGATAGCTCGAAAGAAAGGTAGTGACGACCATAATAAAACTACTACGACAGAGAATAAATTGCTTGAAGTAGAAGAACTTGTTTTATCTCGGGATGAAAAACCCGGAACTCATCTATCCAAAGCTGATTCAGAAAATTACTTAGAACTACTATCTATCGGCCTGCTTCCTGATTGCCATCAGCATTATCCTAATAGAGACTTCATTTTCCAGCAAGATAGTGCGTTCTCTCATACTAACAAAACAACATAAATTTTTAGAAGAAAATTGTCCTCATTTGATCAAAAAAGGATGAATGGGTGCATCAATTGCCTGAATATTCTCTATAGAAACTTACTCCGAGAAAAAGTTTATAGAATCAATCTTACTTCAAGAAAAAGTTTACAGATAACGCCATCTTGTATCAGAAAATGTATTTCTTCCCTTAAGACGCGATTAAGGGCTGTATGTGAACAAACAGGTGGACATATTGATAATTTATTTCAAACAAAAAAATTGTATTGAATTTGATTTTTTTAGACATTATCCCTTGTCGGGAGCAATCGGTAAGCAAATTTTTGAGTGAATTTTATTTTTTTAAGTGTAGCAATACTATTAAAATGATCTAATTGAATTTTTAGAGCTATAAAGAATACATATAAGTTGTTGCATACGAATTTTCATTTATATATAATTACATTTGACTGAGTTATTCACCTTTAATTTATTGAAGATTTTGATGTGTGTATATATATATATATATATATATATATATATATATATATATATATATATATATATATATATATATCCAAAAAAGTATAGTAGGACTAATTTTATATGTGAAACCAGGTTTCGATGGAGACATCCGTCATTGTCAATCGCTAGTGAACAAGTGAGATACAGAAGTTGCTTAACATACAAACACGTAAATCAGTGGCGCTAAGGTGGATTATGCGAGAATGTGTCGGCATTTTTGACAAACAGAAGTATGAATTTCTTGCTTATTAAAGTATTAGTATTAAATTGGCTGTCGGAAGTATTAAAGTTGGGAATTTCTTTTATAAGTGCCGATTCAATTAAGCGTCGATGTATCGGCGTCCATTTTGTGGAGTTTCTTGCTGGGCCTATTGAATCCTGGAATTATAGTGCCACTAGCCTACCGATTACATAACCGATCACCACAAAACTGCCCGCGCCCAATTTTCTAAATTATTAAAAAAGTTTTATTTACACACTAAATTTACTATTGTTTTTGTTAATAAATTTAAATTAGAAATGGTTTTTTAACTGTAAGGATAGATTCTCGCCCGAAAGCAGAAGCAGGGTGGTATATAACTTCAATTGCCTTGGGTGTAACCGAGGGACATACATAGGAAGCACCGTGCGCTCCTTCAAGGCCAGAGTCTGTTTGCATCTCGGGATTAGCCTTAGAACAGGTAATCCCCTTTGGAAAAAAAGAAAATTCGGCTATTCGCCAACACAGCATCAGTTGTAAAGCCCAAGTATCTCTTGATAATTTTAAAATATTGGGTTCTACTCAAGACCCTACGTCGTTGAGGATATTGGAATCATGTTCACCAAGCGATACAATCTGTCCCTCAATAGTGACACATCTTCCTTCTCACTTTTAATTGCGTAACCTCAGTCTTCTTTGACTTTTCATTCTGTAAGGTGAGCTTTTTATGCACTTGAATTAAGTAGTGTTCATTTAATCATTTTCTTTTTGTTTAGTTTTCTCTGGTCTTAATTTATAACCTCAAATTTTGTTTCAAACTTTTATATCCCCTTTACAAATCCCTGTTGTTTATTTTAGTGCCTCGAAGATGGGCGTGTATAGCTAGAAACGTCGGAATATATGAATCCGGTCTCAACTGTATTTACTTTCATCCTGAGCCTGAAGATCCTCCTCTATAGGAGCAACCCTACATGATATATATATATATATATATATATATATATATATATATATCATAATGAGTAAAGGCAAACGAATGAATAAAAATTCTCTTACCAGTTTGGTATCACTGAATTTAACGGTTTTGCAGATATGACTATGGCAGCGTTAAGAAATTGGAAAATTGGAGCTTAAATATCTTTCTGAGAGGTTGGTTGGTCGAATAATTAAGAAATTTGGGGGGTTAGATGTGTAATTAATATGGGTATTGAGGAATGCTGGTAATTAGGGTTTGGAGATCTTCTGGATATATAAGGACTCCAAAATCTAAAAATCATGATTATTGGAGAACGAATCCAAAACGGAGAACGCTGTCTGAAATAGATGAGTTACAATATAGAATATGATTTCGTATTGATGAATATTCTAGATTTATTAGAGGCCTATTTGTGTAATGAGAGAAGCCGCAATCTTTGCTGATCATTAATCCGAGTTGAACAGTGGTTTTATCCACGTAGCTGGCTTTGCAGCTTGCATAGAAAGATTGATACACCATAGCGGACTAAGTTTTTTTTGTAGTTTTTCTTTGTGATTAGTGAGTAATCTAATAGTTAAATTCTTAATAGAAATACAATGAAAATTGCTTTGATGGTATCGCTTAAATAGTATTGAATGCAGGTATCATACCAATTTGCTTGTTATTTGCACAATATAAGGTATTTTTAGACGGATGGACTTTTTCTGTGGCAAGTTTTTCTTACTTAAGTAAGTAATTTCTCTAAAAACCTATTTTGGGATTTTGGAAAGAATTTGTGATGGGAATAAATTAATTTTACAAATCTCTTTGAGACACATCATTTCCAGCTGGAATAAGACCAGTTTGAGCCAATCTTATAACCTCGAAAAAGTTTACATGCCAGAGAAGAAAACTTGAATTTTAAGAAAGTATGACAAAAAGGTTTGTTCCAAGCAGTGTTGTCGTAGGTCCGCAGTATAGTGATGATGGAAATTAATTGTTTTTACGGGTAATCTGTACATATAAAAATGCTAATCTTCCTTTGGACTCTCGTTCAACTGTTTATTCTTAATTTGAATGTTGAATGTTTAAATCATTTGAAAATTGTTTTACATATTTTGAATAGCAATTGTTATTCTTTCAAAGAAATTCTTTTCGTTTTTTCAAACTAATGAAATAGGAAAAGGTTGTAGAGCAAAATGATATCTTTATAATTAATTAAATTTACTTAAAAAATATTAAGTTTCCAAAGCGTCACGAGGTTTTCGAATAAACAAATAATATTGAATCGCATCCAGCGTCGAGCGACGAAATTAATGCTGAACTTAGAAATAAATCGTACAAAGACAGAATGAGGCACCTCAATTTAATTTCTCTGATAGAATGGTATCGACATGGCCAACCTGTAGAAGTCTCAAAAATAATAAAAGGGTTTATTAAAATAAATTACTCAATAAGTAAGATATATAACCGAGAGCGGCACTAAAAATAAAGGTTCAAGGTAGTAAAAAAAGAAGATAATGCGACAGCACAAAATTTCATTTCTTATAATATAACACAAACTTGGAATTACTTGCCAAGGTGTCTAAGAAAAGAAATTAATAAATATTCCTTTAAAATATGACCCTAGAGAAACAAGAGTTGGCAAAACCGATCGTTAATCTCGCGAGGATCACCGGCTTTTGGCAAGTTGAACGTTATTCCATCTTGGCCACGAAAGACCTGCCCTGGGTGACAAAGATCACAAACGAGAAGGAGTATTTTTTTCAGCAGGATGGTGCCTTGGCCCACACGGCCAAGACCTTTCCTCCATACCCTCCCTCCATTACCATTCCCCATTACCCTCCCCCTCCCCCTCTTACCCTATCCCCTTCCCCTCCCCCTTTACTCTCCCCCTTACCTTCCCCCCATTTACTCTCCTTCTTACCCTCTTCCCTCTACAAAAAGACGTGCAAACCAAGGAAAAAGATCCGTTCTTTGAATATAGAGATAGAGATAAATTACTAACAGAAAGTGCCCTTTCACCCGGGATCCTTGTTGATCTCTCTATTTGCCCCACTTTTAAGACATCTGTCCCTCCTCCTATCATTGTATGCTCCAGTCGCTTATTACTTTATATACCAAGTCCAAGTGATACATATAAACCAAACCAGCCTGACTATGCTGACACAAAAAGCGAAAAAAAAGAATTCAAGAAAGTGGGGTTGGATGTCAGAACCTCGTCAGAAATTGAAATCCAAAGAACTATCATATTTCGATATCTGGATCTGTTAGCTACGTAAAATTTCTTGAGGAAATCCAGGAGGAAATAGAAAAAAAAGCATTCGTCGGCCCATGTTACATAAAAAAAGGGAAAAATTGGGGAAATATTTTCCAAAATAGGAATGGAATAATAAGGCAAGGAAACAGGGTTTGTTGGGATTTTAGCTGAAAATAGACCCAGAGAAAAGTGGATTGAAAAATATTTATTACACTGAACATCTGCAACAAGTGCTACACCGCGGATATACACAGTACAAAGAAGTGCACTAAAAAATAAAACAGTTCAGAATGTGCTATGACCGATCATCTGTAGGAAGGTTGTAAAAGCAAATAGAAATGCTACATCAATTACGAGGGCGACAACAGGACCCTCGTAATGAGATGGGTAATCAGGAAAGAGTCTCTCGGTAAAAAAAGAAGAAGAAATTTAAAAAATATAAACAAGAAAAATAAATGAAGACCTACGCCAAAGTGACTGCAACCCAGACGAAAAGAGCAAGTAACTGGAATTTGACTCTCTGAGTTAGAAGTGAGTACAATAAGTAAACTACGCACACTATTTGTACACACCAGTCGAACCTCGCCAATTCTGCAACCTCCACAGAGGTGTTAAACCGCATTTTCGAAAGAAATGGGACGAAAAAAATTGGCTTCCACCAAACCCACCTTTGAAATAATTTAACTTGAGCTTTTTAGATGAAGATGACGAAAAACAGATGGGGTATGAAGAGACGTAAGCAGGTAACGAAAAGAACTCTAAAAGGAAACTGACCTAATCTCACCTATGAACACAAAAAATGAAGACGGAGAGAAAGAAGTGGGAATCAAAATAATCAACAGAAAGAAGAGGAAGAGGCAGTCATAGGGAGAGAAATTCCATGAATTCCAACTTTTAGGTTGTCTTAGCAGAGTGAACAATTCTCACCTCTAGCGACTCATTAATCTTAGATAAGTGAATGGACTTATGGAGGTTGTAAGCTTCGCTAATAAACAGAAATTCCCGATGGTCAAAGGGCCATTCAGGATTAATGAACCAGAGTTGGCCCAAGGGTTGTTGGGGGCATAAACATAATATTTTTGATGGATCCCTACGAGCTTGCTATAGCCAAAACCTTTGACTATTGTCACTGCTTGATCATTTAAACACTTAGTAAATCTAACACACTAATTATTAAATAATTAGATGCTGTGTTGCTTACAGCATACCAATGTCAGCCTGGCATATTTAACCACTCTATATGTTTTTTTTTAATCTCAATAGAGAGCAAACTCACAAGAGTGGCATAATATTAAAGTGACTACTAACTGGCATACTAAATTTGATCTAATGAAAAGTAACTATAAACTACCAGTCAGTGTATTTACCGTAAACAAGTTAGCCATTTTGATTGTTGCTGGTTAAAAAAAATTGTAACGTACAAAAAAAACTGGAAAACAAAAATCAAATTAAATCCAAATATATGCAGATGTAAATATATAAATTGTAACAAACAATACATTGTAAATGAATTAAATATACAGTTAAATAATGATATACAATGAACAAAGTAACTCTTAAACAGATAAAATAAGCGTGCAAGACGAAAATGTAAACTTGAATAATCGGTTTTGAAAGCCTTAAAGAGGTGTGTTACAGGTTAAAAAAAACCGAGAGAAATCCCAGACTAAACTATTTTATTTTAACATTTACTTTTATTTCTTAATGTTACAAAATACCACAATATTCCACTTTCTCAGAAACTGTGTTGCAGTCATTTTTATACTAATTACGACAAGTTCACTCAGTAGTTCTTTATCAATTTGAGCTTATGACAGTTTCGTTTTGCAGAGGCAAAAAATCACAGGGAGTGTTTTCCCTACGGAGTGAATCTCTTCGAATACAACTCACAAATCTCATTCTGAGAGGTAATTGTGAAACTTAAATGCTCTCATATTTGCTTGAAAAGAAATCTGGAAGGCTCTAGTTCTCTGTAACCAGTGCACTCCCGCCTATATCAGGTCTTCTCCACAAATGAGCTTTTCTTCGAGAAATTTACCATGCTCCCTCTCTGCGCATGCACCGAGCTGGTTAAAGTTGACAAGCACTCCCAAGATGTCTCTAATTTCCCCCAGAGATTGAAACGATCTTTCAGTGATTGGGTGCTACAATTTACCACAACATTAATTATAATGGATACTTACCCTATTTCTAGTGTATTAGTTTGTTGCTCATGAGTTGCATCGTAAGGAGAGGATTTTTCGTGGATCACAACCTCTTGTTCTTCAGCACTGCCTCAGTGTTCATTCGCTCATGTGTTCAAGACCCTCATGCACAGTCATATGCATCGTTGAAATCAGTTGTCCCGTAACTCATTGAATCTTCTTTGCTTTTCTTAGTTATGCCAATTACAACATCAAGCAGCACGTTGTATGATTATTGGAGATTACTTGTGCAGTTGAGTAGGGAAAAGATGTCATACCAGAAAACGTAGCAAATTTAAAATTTAAAAAATCAAAACTCATTCGTAAGAGAGTGGACCGTAAATTACACTATGGAATCATTAGTCTTTTTCTCGGACTTCAAATATAACTCTTCTCACATTGTATGTTTGATAGCGTAAGTATTCAACCCTATTAACCCAGATCTCCCATCGAGTTGCGCTCCAAGATTAGAATCTAATATTCCAATGCTTGTGCAATTGGGCTCACAATTTGAGGATAATATGAGAAGAGTCTCTAAAGTATTTTTCCATGTCCCCATATATATGTATATGTATATATATATATATATATATATATATATATATATATATATATATATATATATATATATATATATATATATATATATTATAGTTGTTCGGTCAATGAAAGCAATGCTTCCCCTAATTATTATAATTATTAATAACAAAAAACTACTATGGAAATACAGCTTTTTTAGTTATATGATTACAAAACAAAATGAATTCTACAAAAGTATCCTCACTGCTGATAATGAAGTGAATCCTAATGTCTGAGATATTATTATATTTCAAAGCTCTTCCTTACCTGCCGAAAAACGCCTACGTGAACAAAATAGGATTTTGCTTCCTTTTATGAGAAATATTTTCAATGACTTTTCGAATTTCAACAATAATAACGTTTCCTCTTTTTCGAAAACTGTTTCTAATGCATATTTTTTTAATAGTTAACTATTGATGTACATAAATTTAAACGTTCACGTTTAAAGAATATAAACAAAATTTTGTATTGTAAGATACTTATTATTATATTGGTATAAGGAAGCAATTCAGCAAGTCTTCCTCCAAAGAGCGAGTGAAATTGAATTTTATTGCAATTAACCTACACACATTCAAAGAAAACCGTACAGATTCTTGTATTAGGCTAATTTCTTTTCATAAAATTCTGCCTAATTATTGAATTATCTCATCATTATTCCTGATTTAGTTTTCTAAAGTTAAATAAAAGCCTTTTTTTGCATTTATATTAAACTAATTTATCTTTTTCAGGAAATTATAATTTCATGACATATTTATTCAAGCAAGAATTTGATGAGATAAATACTATATTATACATAGTTGTATTCTAATTCTTGCGACATTTGGAAAACAAGCAAACTACCATTCGCTGCCAATTTTCATGGTTAAAGTCAGTTTAGACTAATTTAGTTAGGCATTGATTGATTTTTGATTGTTTTAATTTCTGTCGCTAGATTAATTGTTGTATTTAAAGTACAAACCCTTTGTTTCGAAAATGCAAGTGCGATATGAAGACGATATGAGTAAAAAACAATGCAAATGCATAGTTGAGTGATTATTAGTTGATAAATTTTCTCGAAAACTTACGCAGATAAAGCGAGTCTGATTCAAAGTGGTAGGCTTACTCCAGACATATCTTTAAAGTGGAAAACAAAGAAATGTGTTCGAAAATTCAAAGCGCAATATGAAAGGAAAAAATGGTTGGTTGGTTGTTCTTCCTTGCAAAAAATGTATTGCTAACCGTGTTTTTGCTCAACAACGAAATGGGTACGAGAAATTCATTTTACTTTACTCATTTAAATAATTTACCTATGGCAATTAAAAAGACACGAAATTTTTTCTACTAACATACCATCTGTGATAGATTTAATCAGATTCAGAAAAACGCGGATTGATTTCTTATTAAACAGCAGCAAACAACGAAGAATGTGGAAATTCATAATGCAAAAGTGAAGAAGAATAGAGAGATTGTAAAACGATTGTAAAGTTGGTTTGTGTTTTTAGGTAAACTACAATTAGCATTAATCTAATGCTAATCTATGTAAGAAATATTAACTTTTACTGCTAATGCATTTGAAAGAGTCAAACGTTTTTTTAGTACCGTTACAAATATAATAAAAATGAATTGATTGATTGTGAGGGCGAAGTTTTTTTCATGGAAGATTAAAAGCTAAATAGAAGAGTCTTTATTGATGACGAAAAACAGATTGGGTATGAAGAGACGTAAGCAGGTAACGAAAAGAACTCTAAAAGGAAACTGACCTAATCTCACCTATGAACACAAAAAATGAAGACGGAGAGAAAGAAGTGGGAATCAAAATAATCAACAGAAAGAAGAGGAAGAGGCAGTCATAGGGAGAGAAATTCCATGAATTCCAACTTTTAGGTTGTCTTAGCAGAGTGAACAATTCTCACCTCTAGCGACTCATTAATCTTAGATAAGTGAATGGACTTATGGAGGTTGTAAGCTTCGCTAATAAACAGAAATTCCCGATGGTCAAAGGGCCATTCAGGATTAATGAACCAGAGTTGGCCCAAGGGTTGTTGGGGGCATAAACATAATATTTTTGATGGATCCCTACGAGCTTGCTATAGCCAAAACCTTTGACTATTGTCACTGCTTGATCATTTAAACACTTAGTAAATCTAACACACTAATTATTAAATAATTAGATGCTGTGTTGCTTACAGCATACCAATGTCAGCCTGGCATATTTAACCACTCTATATGTTTTTTTTTAATCTCAATAGAGAGCAAACTCACAAGAGTGGCATAATATTAAAGTGACTACTAACTGGCATACTAAATTTGATCTAATGAAAAGTAACTATAAACTACCAGTCAGTGTATTTACCGTAAACAAGTTAGCCATTTTGATTGTTGCTGGTTAAAAAAAATTGTAACGTACAAAAAAAACTGGAAAACAAAAATCAAATTAAATCCAAATATATGCAGATGTAAATATATAAATTGTAACAAACAATACATTGTAAATGAATTAAATATACAGTTAAATAATGATATACAATGAACAAAGTAACTCTTAAACAGATAAAATAAGCGTGCAAGACGAAAATGTAAACTTGAATAATCGGTTTTGAAAGCCTTAAAGAGGTGTGTTACAGGTTAAAAAAAACCGAGAGAAATCCCAGACTAAACTATTTTATTTTAACATTTACTTTTATTTCTTAATGTTACAAAATACCACAATATTCCACTTTCTCAGAAACTGTGTTGCAGTCATTTTTATACTAATTACGACAAGTTCACTCAGTAGTTCTTTATCAATTTGAGCTTATGACAGTTTCGTTTTGCAGAGGCAAAAAATCACAGGGAGTGTTTTCCCTACGGAGTGAATCTCTTCGAATACAACTCACAAATCTCATTCTGAGAGGTAATTGTGAAACTTAAATGCTCTCATATTTGCTTGAAAAGAAATCTGGAAGGCTCTAGTTCTCTGTAACCAGTGCACTCCCGCCTATATCAGGTCTTCTCCACAAATGAGCTTTTCTTCGAGAAATTTACCATGCTCCCTCTCTGCGCATGCACCGAGCTGGTTAAAGTTGACAAGCACTCCCAAGATGTCTCTAATTTCCCCCAGAGATTGAAACGATCTTTCAGTGATTGGGTGCTACAATTTACCACAACATTAATTATAATGGATACTTACCCTATTTCTAGTGTATTAGTTTGTTGCTCATGAGTTGCATCGTAAGGAGAGGATTTTTCGTGGATCACAACCTCTTGTTCTTCAGCACTGCCTCAGTGTTCATTCGCTCATGTGTTCAAGACCCTCATGCACAGTCATATGCATCGTTGAAATCAGTTGTCCCGTAACTCATTGAATCTTCTTTGCTTTTCTTAGTTATGCCAATTACAACATCAAGCAGCACGTTGTATGATTATTGGAGATTACTTGTGCAGTTGAGTAGGGAAAAGATGTCATACCAGAAAACGTAGCAAATTTAAAATTTAAAAAATCAAAACTCATTCGTAAGAGAGTGGACCGTAAATTACACTATGGAATCATTAGTCTTTTTCTCGGACTTCAAATATAACTCTTCTCACATTGTATGTTTGATAGCGTAAGTATTCAACCCTATTAACCCAGATCTCCCATCGAGTTGCGCTCCAAGATTAGAATCTAATATTCCAATGCTTGTGCAATTGGGCTCACAATTTGAGGATAATATGAGAAGAGTCTCTAAAGTATTTTTCCATGTCCCCATATATATGTATATGTATATATATATATATATATATATATATATATATATATATATATATATATATATATATATATATATATATATATATATATATATATATATTATAGTTGTTCGGTCAATGAAAGCAATGCTTCCCCTAATTATTATAATTATTAATAACAAAAAACTACTATGGAAATACAGCTTTTTTAGTTATATGATTACAAAACAAAATGAATTCTACAAAAGTATCCTCACTGCTGATAATGAAGTGAATCCTAATGTCTGAGATATTATTATATTTCAAAGCTCTTCCTTACCTGCCGAAAAACGCCTACGTGAACAAAATAGGATTTTGCTTCCTTTTATGAGAAATATTTTCAATGACTTTTCGAATTTCAACAATAATAACGTTTCCTCTTTTTCGAAAACTGTTTCTAATGCATATTTTTTTAATAGTTAACTATTGATGTACATAAATTTAAACGTTCACGTTTAAAGAATATAAACAAAATTTTGTATTGTAAGATACTTATTATTATATTGGTATAAGGAAGCAATTCAGCAAGTCTTCCTCCAAAGAGCGAGTGAAATTGAATTTTATTGCAATTAACCTACACACATTCAAAGAAAACCGTACAGATTCTTGTATTAGGCTAATTTCTTTTCATAAAATTCTGCCTAATTATTGAATTATCTCATCATTATTCCTGATTTAGTTTTCTAAAGTTAAATAAAAGCCTTTTTTTGCATTTATATTAAACTAATTTATCTTTTTCAGGAAATTATAATTTCATGACATATTTATTCAAGCAAGAATTTGATGAGATAAATACTATATTATACATAGTTGTATTCTAATTCTTGCGACATTTGGAAAACAAGCAAACTACCATTCGCTGCCAATTTTCATGGTTAAAGTCAGTTTAGACTAATTTAGTTAGGCATTGATTGATTTTTGATTGTTTTAATTTCTGTCGCTAGATTAATTGTTGTATTTAAAGTACAAACCCTTTGTTTCGAAAATGCAAGTGCGATATGAAGACGATATGAGTAAAAAACAATGCAAATGCATAGTTGAGTGATTATTAGTTGATAAATTTTCTCGAAAACTTACGCAGATAAAGCGAGTCTGATTCAAAGTGGTAGGCTTACTCCAGACATATCTTTAAAGTGGAAAACAAAGAAATGTGTTCGAAAATTCAAAGCGCAATATGAAAGGAAAAAATGGTTGGTTGGTTGTTCTTCCTTGCAAAAAATGTATTGCTAACCGTGTTTTTGCTCAACAACGAAATGGGTACGAGAAATTCATTTTACTTTACTCATTTAAATAATTTACCTATGGCAATTAAAAAGACACGAAATTTTTTCTACTAACATACCATCTGTGATAGATTTAATCAGATTCAGAAAAACGCGGATTGATTTCTTATTAAACAGCAGCAAACAACGAAGAATGTGGAAATTCATAATGCAAAAGTGAAGAAGAATAGAGAGATTGTAAAACGATTGTAAAGTTGGTTTGTGTTTTTAGGTAAACTACAATTAGCATTCAGAGGCCATGATCCATCAACAGATTCGGAAAACAATTGATTAATCTATGTAAGAAATATTAACTTTTACTGCTAATGCATTTGAAAGAGTCAAACGTTTTTTTAGTACCGTTACAAATATAATAAAAATGAATTGATTGATTGTGAGGGCGAAGTTTTTTTCATGGAAGATTAAAAGCTAAATAGAAGAGTCTTTATTTGTGGTTATTATTTTAGACGAGACGCCTGATGTTAAAACTGTTTAGCAGATTTACTGTGTCATGTGCTACGTTTTAAGAGATAGAAAAGTTTGAGTATTCTTGGTTTTATAAACGTAAGCGCTGATCGTGCGGCAGAAGGTTTAGCTAGAATAGTGTTAAATAAAATAGAGTAACTAAAAATTGGGCAAAGGTTTGTCGCTCAAACTTATGTTAGTGCAAGTATTATGTGAAGCAAACTTAATGGACTTCAAAAAGGTTGAAATAAAAATATCCCACTCCTTTTTTATTCACTTTATGGCCGATAGATTAAATTTAGTGGTGTCACAATCGGATACCAAATTAAGAGAATGTGATATATTCTTTCCAACACTCAAGTATTTTTCATTGTGTTTTTTTGAAGTCAACTAAACGCCTTCATCTTTTGCTGAAATTAAAAAGCAATTTCTAAAGGTAGCACCAACTCGTTGAAACTTTAATCAATCTTTGGTCGAGACTGTTCTCGAATACCATGAGCAACCTCTTGATTTATTCCAAATCACCATTGACAACTGCAGCACCTAGAAGATTGTGAATTATTTTTTTGTAATTTATTTGGGGATATTTCTTTTTATACATATACATTATTTGATGTTTTACAGAATAAGACATTTGACATGGCATTTTTCCTTCTATCAAGTGAAAAAGATACGATCTTTTACAAGACCCCCTCCCAAAATAGAGAAGAATATTTGACCAAATTGTAAATTTGATTTGCGAGATTTCAAAATTTGAATCATTTGAAACTTATGGAGCTACTTGATGCAAGAAAACAAGCTGAAAACAAAAAATGTCACCCCTGAATCATCTCTAACATGATTAAAAATATTTTTATGGAGTGTTCTCTGACTGCCAAGAGTTAAGAAGCGAACTTATAGTCTTATATAATGACTATGAACTGAGAAGGAAACAAGTGGATGAATTACTTCACATTTTGCGTAGCAGTGCATTAGATCCAGCTTTACCGCACCTTAACAAAATTGCGTGAGCTAACTTTGACGCTACCAGCCACAATTGCTTCAGTTAAGCGATCCTTTTCATACCTAAGACGAATTCATAATTATATGAGGAATGCTCAAGGACAAGAAAGAAAAAGCTCATTTGAAAAGTATTAAGAATAACACTTTCTATGAAAATGTTATAAACCTTTTGAATGAAAATGGGATGATAATCGAATTAACATTCAACTAAAATAGGTAACATTTTTTTTCACGTATCACCAACATTTGATTTTTACAAGCTTTGTTATATATTTTTTCTGAATTATATCTCACATAAATGCATATGCATGCAATTAATATGCAATTTATAATTTATTTAACACTTCTTCCCTAATCAGAAAAGTTACCCACCCTGTTATATATATATATATATATATATATATATATATATATATATATATATATATATATATATATAACTCACAAAGTAGCACGACCCGCCCAACTGCCCACCCACGCCCACAGCAATAGGCAGATCTGCTGGCGAACTGCTTCACAGCGAAGGGTTCCAGCGAGCAACTCCCTCCCCACACCCGCCACCTTCAGCAGCAGCTACGCCCACAGCGTGACGAAGAAGTCAGGGAGGCGCGGAGCCAGCCGCACGCGACGGATCAGCCTTTCACGCTCGAGGAGCTGGCCAGGGCGAAGCGTGGGCGTGACTCAGCGGCGGGGACCGACGGAGTGCGGTACTCCATGCTGGCGCACGCTGGGCACGCTGGGGACGCCGCGCTGCTAGCCCTTCTGAACGCGTCGTGGCTGGCAGGCCGTCTTTCGCCCTCCTGGAAGGACGCCGACATCCAGCCCATCCTCAAGCCGAACGATCACACCACCTTCAAGCCAATTTCCCTCCTGAGCTGCACTGGAAAAACAGCGGAGAGAATGGTGCTAAGTCACCTACAGTGGAGCGTGGCGAGCCTTTACCACCACGTGTTCAGCTACACCAGGGGGGTGAGCACGGCGGACTTCCTCATCACCCTCCCGGCTTACGCCAACAACCAACCCACCATCGTATCTTCCTTGACCTCGAGAAGGCTTTCGAGCTGGCTAGCCCCCGCGCCATACTAGCCGCCCTTGTGAGGAAGGGCATCCGAGGGAGACTGCTGGGCTGGCTCCAGGACTACATTCACCAGCGCCGAGGCCGTGTGAAGTTCCAGGGTCACAAGTCTCCCTACCTTACCTTCAAGAACGGGACGCCCCAGGACGGCATCCTCAGCCCGTTCCTCTTCAACCTGCTGATAGAGCAGCTGGTGGCGCTCCCCTATCGGGAAGGAACCATCCTCCTCAGCTACGCCGACGACCTTGCCCTTGTCGTCACCGGGCGCAGCTACAAGCTCGCGCGGGCTCAAGAAGCGCTGCACATCATCACTGCCAAGTACGAAGAGCTGGGGCTCAAGATCTCGGCAGAGAAGTCCCAGGCCATGGCCATCAAGACTTCCACATCTGCTGGCCAGCAGCTGCGCGTCCAAGGTGTCAGGCTGGCCTGGACCGACTCCTACCAGTACCTCAGAGTGTGGGTGGCCAGGCGGCTGTCTTTCACGCAGCATGTCACGCACCTGAGGAAGCGGACACAGGCCCGGCTGAATGTAATGAGGGCCGTGACGCTGCAGCCGAACGCTGGTGCAACCTTTCCCGTCCTCCGCCTTTATTACCTGCAGGCAGTGGACTACAGTGCATCGGTTCTTGTAGCGCTACCCAGGCAGCAGCAACAGCGCCTGGAGGTGGTGCAAAACACCGCCATGAGGACCAGGTTGGGGGCACCGAGGTGGTGCAGTGCCTGTGTCATGCAGAGTGAGGCCAGCCTGGTGCCCCTCACCGCCAGAGTGGATTGCATTGTGGCCTGTCGGGTGGCCAGAGTGCCCTAGCGCGACGTGGAGGGTGTTGCGCAGAGCAGACTCAGAATGGCCGTGGTGCAGGGCATCGAGTGCCTGCGTAACAACAGGTGGATAGTAAAAGTCAGCTTAGCAACCAACACCCTCAACCAGGCAGGGAACTGGCTGTGGTAAGACCCCAACACCCACAACCCCGCCTACGTTCCACCACCACCATGGGAGCCCCCCGCCGCCGACTTCACCGCCACACAGCTGCCCGCCAGCAAAGCGCACTGCCTCACCGAGGAGCTGCGCCAGCACGCCCTCAGAGCCATGTCTGAGGTTACGGAGCCAGGCAGCGCAGTCTACTTCACCGACAGCTCCGTGGACCCCGATAGCAGGAGGTCTGGCGCCACCTTTGTCACGAGAGGCCTGACGCAGGCGTGGAGGTCCTCAGACCACTGCTCCACCCTCCAGACGTAGCTGGTAGTAATCTTGCACGCCCTCCAACACGCTTTGCTCCGCCGGGAGGCCACTGTGGTGATACACACGGACTCTCGGTCGGGGCTGCAGGCGCTACAGCATGCCCACGCCCACACCAGGGACAACATCCACCTCACCACCACCATCCTGTACACCATGCAGGGCCTGGCAGCTTAGGGCAGGCGTGTCCGGCTCCACTGGATTTCCAGCCACGTTGGCGTGCGAGGTAACGAGGCTGCCGGCGAGGCTGCCAAGCGAGCCGCCCACGGCCCCACCATCACCTGGACCGTACGCCCCATCCTGCAGCAGCTTAGGGGGCAGGCCAAACGAAGGGCCGCCCACAACGCCCACCAGCAACACCAAGAATGGGAAGCAATCAAGAGACAAGCGGCGTGGTATGCTGCAGCCACAGCCTATCGCCCACTGAACGCATCCTTCCAGCAGCCCAGAGCGAACGGCGTGCTGCTACAGCGTGTGGGGCTGGGCTACTCCACGTGGGAAGAGCTGCACGCCGACTTTGTGGCAGGGATGTGCGAACACTGCAGCGGCTGCTCCCGGCGCCCACTGGTGCACTACCTTCTCTCCTACCCAGCCACCACCCGCCTCTCACCCTGTAAGAGGTGCCCTACTGAGGGCGCGAGAGGCAAGAGCCGCCCAGATGGTCCGCCACCCCCCAACAAATGAGCTGCTGGATGTGCTGAGAACAGCACCCCCTCCGCGCTGATCGCCGCCCGCGCCCAGCCGGGCGACGGGTGGTGAGGACCACCGCCACCCACTTGCAGCACACAAGACACGCGTGGGACGCTCCGCCGCATCTTACTGTACGCCAACACTGGCGGGCTCCCCGCTTTGTGTAATGTGTACGCTCATATTATGTGTATTTATATATATATATATATATATATATATATATATATATATATATATATATATATATATATATATATATATATATATATATATATATATATATATATATATATATTATTATATCATATTATTATTGTATTTGTATTAGATCATGTATAAATGTACGCTATTGCACAATAAGCCTATACAAACAAAGTAGCACGTGAGGTTAGCAATGAATGTAATGTCCTGCAGGAAAAATGAAAAGGTGCTTAATGTTCATGTATAAGCCAATTTAATAACGTTAACGTTTTCCCTTTTGCCTCTTTAAAATTGATGTTGTTATGAAAAACTCATTCTTAAAGAAATTAGCTTTGACTTATATTCCTTTTTTTTTGCAATTTTCATTTTTATGGGAACCCGATTTGTTAATTTAATTATTGCATTGATTTTGTATTTACATTATTTTATTTCTCTTCCTCTCTCCTTGTCCCTCTCCCCTTCGTTTCAATTTACTTCTCGTGTCTCTCCTAATCTCCCTCTTTAGACTATCGCTTATCCGTTAATCGTTTTAACCCTTTCGGCTCTGTTCCTGACTCATTCTTGCCTGTCGGTTTGACCTTGCTACCTGTTATAGTAAATCTTAATGTGAATTTACCCGTCCCTCTCCTACTTCCTCATTGGTGATTTCTTGTCTTAGAGGCGGTCCTTTATCTTTTATTAGCTTATTTATGCCCTTATTATATTATTTTCCCTTGTAGTTATCCTTGAGAAATAACTGAATAAGGTTCGAAAGTACTTTGAAGCACCTTTTCATTTTTCCTGCGGGACATTGCATTCATATATATATATATATATATATATATATATATATATATATATATATATATATATATATATATATATATATATATATATATATATATATATATATATATATATATATATATATATATATATATAATTTGCAGGATAAACAAAGAAACGTAGAAGGAGAAATTCATTTGTTTTTTACAATGTTTCGGGTTTTCAATTTTACCGATCTTCTGGTACTGGAAAATACCAATTAATAAAGGATAAGCTAAGAAGCTTTAAACAAACAAGAAAGTAAGCAACAATATCAAATTGTGTATGAAAGTGGGGGCAAGATTCTAAAATAAATTTAAAATGTAGTATGGCTAGACTTTAGTTACATAAAAAATCCACATTAGGAAATTAAAAAAATTTAATTTGGAAAAGGGAGAGTGCAAAACCTTTGTTAAAAGACCGAGTGGACACTAACCGTATCTGATACTTGTAAGCGGATAACTGTAGGGATGGCGTGAAAGGGAGTATTAGGAAATGAAGAATTGAGTGGTTTGTTATTATTTTACAACAGAAGTAAGAGATGGGAAGATAAATCGGAATTAAGCGAATGGGAAAGTAATTTAATATTCATGGATTATCTTAATGAAACTGGATCGGAAATGGTTTCAAAATTTTAAAATTGTCTATGGAGGCTTCGGCTTTACAATTTATGGAATGAAACCGAACTGGAGAAAACTCTTTCTTGGAACGAACCATCCCTGTTCTATGGCTAATTTCCATATGGGAACAAAATCTGGCCCTCAGCGAGCGCACGGTACTGCCAATCTACTTCTGACAAGACAAGACAAGATACAAAGAAAAGTCGAGGGATTGCTGTAGTCAAGTTACGGCAAACCACAGTCGGAGAGGAAGGTTTCAGAAATAACTTAAGAGCGGATAGGAGGAGGGAAAATACGCCACCGATGGTTATAAACCGATGCGACATGTGCTTGATGGTGTATGTTGGGGTAAACTGGTGGGGCTGAAAGGTCAGCAAAGCAAAGAAGGGTCCGGTTGATCGGCGCGCTTGCCGGTGCGTGTGCTACGTTATTCTTGGAAACGTCACTAAATGCTGTTACGTGTATTTAGGTGTAGATAAAAGGTAGTTGAGGGCTGCTGGGTACTTGCGTGCCATAGTAGACCTTTGGATGTTGTGTATTTGCGTGTATAATGGGTCTCCCTCGAGTTTCCTTAGTTGTCGTGTCAAGCGTGTGTGGTTGTAAGTATTTAATGGCGTGAGTTTATTTGAGTCGTGTAGTGTCGACTTTCTCGTGTACAGAGGAGAGCGACAAGTGCGCTTCAGAGCGGAGTTCTGAATGCGTTGTGCGCTCCTCTGCCATTTGGGGATTGTGGCTGTTAGAATTATTGGTGCGTATGTTTAGAGTGGTCTTATGAGTCTCATGTAGAGTTGTAGCTGCATTTTTTGGATGCCGAGATGAAATTTTCCCAGCATGTTGTTTGTGTGTTTGGCTTTGGGTTGGACGTCGTTTTGGTCTGTGTGAAAGTGTAGATGTTTGTCGAATGTTGGCCCAAGTATTTATGTGGCTGGTTTGTATGTGAGTCTTATGAGGACTGGGTAGCGTAGGTTAGATGTGTGTTCGTATATTTTTATGTTGTGCATGTAGTTGTCAGACGCACCGTATAGTGACACCTTTGTCTTTTGAGGATTAGTGGTTATGAGCTACATATCCTCATATTCTGTCTTCATGTTAAGTATATGTTGTGCCCGGTGCGCTATGGTTTCTGGGCACGGACCGGAAACGAGGATAGTCTCGTCATCCGCATACGCCAGTGTATGTGTGCCATTTTCATCTGTGCGTAGTGTCGTTGGTGTATATGATAAATATTGTGGGTATGCCAGCGCGTGTTTTAAATGGACGTGAAATCGTGTTTTTGTACCGTATATAACCCCTTATTTCTGTAAAGAAGTGCGAAAGAAAGAAGCCTTCTGGCGCAGAGAGGCAGTCCCATGTTGCTGGCAAGTTTCCAACGGAGCCCCTCATGCTACACTTTATCGAAGGCCTTCTCGACATCCTTGCTGATAAAGAATGTTTTCTGTCGTGCCCGTCGTACTTTTTGTATGATATCAAGAACCATGGTGCCCACTGCGCCGGTGGAGCTGCCCCTCTTGAAGCAATAATGGCAAGGGGAGAACCACTTCTCTTCCATAAAATTTCGGAGGCGGGTGTTGGCCATACGTTCGAGTATTTTTCCTAAGTTCTTTAAGAGAGCAATATGTTTATAGTTGTTTGGTTGTTTATGGGCTTTGTATTGTTTGTGAAAGAGAATGTTGTGCGAGGCCTTGAACACATTAAGGAAGTATCTAGAGGCTAGAGAGGTGTTATAAAGGTGCGTTAATGTCCGATAGATGTTTTCTGGCAGGCTTTGTATGATTGTGGTTGGGAGGCTGGAAGGGCCTGAGGCTCATTTTGGTGTCTTCCGTATGTAGCGTTTTGTTTTCTCGACGGTGATTGGAATGTTTAATGTAGTCGTGTTGTTGACCACCCCCAGGTCGATCAGGGGGGGGGGGGCGACTCCAGCTCGTCGGTATGGAGACAGAGCACACTCCTGGACCTCCTGGAAGTCCTCCTGTGCATGCGATTTGGGGCGGCTAAGAGTGTGTACTTTGTTCCAGTGGGACCTGAATGCTTCAAAGATATGATTCGTGTTCGTGAGCCTGCGGTTGCCGATCTGTAGCTTTATGGGCTTTGGGGGCTGCATGCCCAACATTTTACTGACGCACCTCCAGAAAAATGAAGGGGTCAGCACAGCGTGCATCCTACGCAGCGCGGGTGATCTCGCCCCACTGACAGTTCCTATCCAGCCGCACGCACTCCAAGATGCGGGCACGAAGGAGATTAATGTTATGTTGGCATAGACCTCTGCCATAGTGATTGTTGTATATCGTGATGAGTCTTTGTGTGTGTATTGAGAATGTGAAGGGCTTTATGAGTGTGTATGTTTTGCGTGGAGAGTACGTGTTGCGAGCTGTTTCTATGGTGTTTATGAGTGCCGTCCAGTGGTGTTCTATTTGGAGGTCGTGTCTGTGATATGTAGTTTCTGAACTCTACCCAGTTCGTGTTTCTGTAATCATATATGGGCGGTGTGGGAATTAGAATAGGTCAGGTAGAAAGTAAGAGACAGATGGAAATGTGGTCAGTCTGTAGGTGGTGTGAATGTAGGGGCTGTGTGAATGTAGTTACTAGATGCGTGATCGTTCCGGAAGACCACGTCATGGAAAGAGGTCCCACCGCGTGGGCCGTAGAACGTATGGAAGGTCGGGCCGATGTGCTTGCAGTGGAACTGCCGCAAGGCAACGATCAGATACCTTCCTGCATCGTCTGTTGTTGCTGAAAATAATGTGGAATGCTGTGTGTTTAGGTTCCCCACTAAGAAAAGTGGAAGATCGTGGTTTAGTAGTGCCCGGGGTGGGACGTCAATGTGCAGTTATAGGCGTGGTGGCCTGTAATGTGTGGCAACTAAGATTGGGTCAGTGTCCGTGTCTATTTTGCAGGCTGAGAATGAGTCGTCTCTTGTGTCTATGAGTTCTCTCGATTACATCCGGGTCAATTAAATTTATAAATTACGTAGCACTTTCCCTCGGGAGGGATTCTCTCCCTAAATTAAAAAAAATGTCCTAAGCGAAGTTTATTTGCAAAGTATATTATAAAATTTGTATGAAAAAGATTTTGTAAAAAATATTAGTTATTTGCTTTTTATTTTTTTGGCTTGGAATACCTATATTTGGAATAACTATGTAGCGATTATCTTTGGGAATGGTTGGAAAGTTAATTTTAGGATAGTAAAATTTCGCTGTGGTACTTTCAACAAGAGCAATAGGAAACCCGTTTTGATTGAGAAAAAATAATCCTACATGAAATCTATTTTAGGAGTAACAAATGTTATAAACACGAAAAATTAACGTTTTTATAACACCTATTTTGTAAGAAAAATTAGAAAAACTAGAAAAATTAGGACCATGGCCTGTAAAGGTTGGCTTGCGATACACTTTAGTCTCAAACTCTGCGGAGGAAAGGGAAATCTGGATGTCCCAAAATAAGAGGGAATCGTCGGTTCTTTTTCGCATGTCACCTTAATGTTAGGATGGATATTGATTGCATGTTGTAGGAAGCTGTTGCAAGAATCCTTAAAATTAGCAAGGTCTGCTGACCAAAAAGTCGCGTGCTCTCACTTATTCCGATTATTGACCTTACGACCTTCAAAACTTTCACTAATTGCCGGAATAACACCTATTTTGTAAGAAAAATTAGAAAAACTAGAAAAATTAGGACCATGGCCTGTAAAGGTTGGCTTGCGATACACTTTAGTCTCAAACTCTGCGGAGGAAAGGGAAATCTGGATGTCCCAAAATAAGAGGGAATCGTCGGTTCTTTTTCGCATGTCACCTTAATGTTAGGATGGATATTGATTGCATGTTGTGGGAAGCTGTTGCAAGAATCCTTAAAATTAGCAAGGTCTGCTGACCAAAAAGTCGCGTGCTCTCACTTATTCCGATTATTGACCTTACGACCTTCAAAACTTTCACTAATTGCCGGAATAACCTTGGGAGGACATTGACAATTATATCATTCGAAAGTGAATGTAAAACAACATAAGGATTTCAAATTTCGTTAGAATCGGCCGAAAAGTTATGATAGTATTGCCAAAACAAATAATTTTCGGGCTAACCTTGGGAGGACTTTGACAATTATATTACTCGAAAAATAGTGTAAAACAACATAAGGGTTTCAAATTTCATTAAAATCGGCCGAATAGTTATGATGTTATTGCCAAAACAAAGTAATTCTAGTGCTAACCATGGGAGGACCTTGTCAATTATATTATTCGAAAGAAAATGTAAAACAACATAAGTGTTTCGAATTTCGTTAGGATCGGCCGAATAGTTAAAAAGTAGTATTGCCAAAACAAAATATTCCCTGGCTAACTTGGAGGACTTTAACAATTAGATCATTCGAAAGAGAATGTAAAACAATACAAAGAGTTCCAAATTTCATTAGAATCGGCCAAATAGTTATGATGTTATTGACAAAACAAAATAATTCCCATGCTAACTTGGGAGGACCTTTTAAATTATACCATTCGAAAGATAATGTAAAACAACATAAGGGTTTCAAATTTTGTTAGAATCGCCGAATAGTTATAATGTTATTAACCCCCCCCCCCCAAAAAAAAAGCAAAACGGACCGACCGACATAGTGAGATGTAGAGTCCCCGTGACTAGACTCGCGCGCGATTAAAAAGGACATACTTATCATCTACAAAGCATCGGTAGAGAAGAAGCTTAATTCTTCGTGGTTGACGGTGAATAAATGTTCCTCAAAGCAGGCCATGAAGATTTCAGCAACGACAAGACCCAAAGGGCTACCCATACCCACCCTATCTGTTTGTTGATATGTTTTACTATCAAACGTAAAATAGTTTTATTTGACCGATAACACTTAAATAGGCCTTTAAATAATGGTAGGGTAAACCCAAAGTCGCCACACTGCCCTCCTCTAGTCATATGACTTAATTTTATTTGACTGATTTAGGGCACAGGGGCGAAATATGAGCCCTAACTTAGCAAAAGCAACATTTGTAGGATCAAGGACAGCGCTCAGAAAGGCAGGAAACTGCAGGTGATTAAAATGAGTTTCTTCTGAGAGCCTGATGAAGGGCTTAGTTCGTCAAACTACGCTAGCTTTACTTTACTCTCGTCTCACTCGTCCTGCATTTCGGGATTCCAAGTAGTAGCACTGACTTCGCCACAACGGGGCATAACTTTAGTTAGCGATCAATCGTTAATTTATTGCTTATTGCTGTCTACATATACTCGTATGACTCATTCCCTATCCATTGTGCTTCTTGAATCTCATATCCTCCCCAATGTAACCAATGTCACTAATATCAATCAGTGTTATCCGTATGACTAATTTATTCTTTATTGTAGTCAGTGCGACCTATTTCTTGTCCAAAGTGGCTCACATGACCAACTTGTTGTCTCCTTTGGTTAATGTGGCCCTTCTTGTCCATTGTGGTCCGGGACTTATTCCTTTTCTAATCTAGTTCACATGACTCATCTCTTGTCTACTGTAGTCTTCGTTACTAATTTCATGTCCATTGTGGCTCATATGACCCTCTTCTTGTCCAAAGTGGTCCCTATGAGTCATTTATTGGGCAATGTGCGCAAGATAACTCATGTGACTCATTTATTCTTCGCTATGGCCAATTTGACTTATTTTATGTCCAATATATGACATTTCCCCTCATTTCCTGTTTTTTTGTGTGTGATTTACTTGACTCATTTAGTCCATTCTGACTAATGTGATTCATTTCGTGTCCAGTGAGATCCAGGTAACTCATATTCTGTCCAATGTGGTCCATGTGACTCATTTCCTGTTCAATATGGCACAGCTGAATCATTCCTTGTCTTATGGGGACAAAGTGACTCATTACCAGTTCATTGTGACCTGTGTGACGCGTTTCTTATTCCACTGATGTTTTTTTCATTGTAACCCATGTGACTTATTTCCTGTCCATTCTCGCTCATCTATCTCATTTCCTATTCATTTTGAATCACGTGACTCATTCAGTGTCCATTGTCACCATTGAAAGATATTCCTATATATATTCATCCATGTTAATTATTTTCTGTCCATTGTAGCCAATGTGAGTCATTCCCTCTTCATTGTAACCATGAGACTCATTTCTTGTCCATTCAAGCCTATGTCCACATTCATTGTGGACCATTTGACTAATTCATGATAAATGTGGCCAATATGTCACTCATCTGCCGTCTATTGTGGCCCATATAATTAATTTCCGGTCTAGAATGGCTAATATAATTAATTTATGTCTATTTGAAACCATGTATCTTACATCTTATCGGTGGTGGCCTATGTTACTCATTACTTGCCTATTACGGCACGCGTGACTCACTTCCTGCCATTTGTGGCCTATGTAATTCATTTCCTGTCAATTGTAGGCCAGCCATGAGACCCATTTATTTTTTTCACTTTAGCACACGAGACCAATTTCCTGACTCCTGCAGCAAATGTACTATCTCTATTGGAGCCTAGGAGACTTTACTGTCTGTTATAGCCCACGAGACTCATTTCCCGTCTAGCGTTGCCCTTGTAACTAATTTGCTGTCTTTTTTTGATCCCATACGACTCATTTTTTCCCTATTTTAGCCTATCTGACTCATTTTGTTTCTATTTTAAGACATGTGACTCATTTTATATCTTTTATAACCTACTTGTCTAGTTTTCTGTCCATTGTAGCTCATGTAACTCATTTCGTCTCTATTCTGGCTCACGTGACTTGTTACGCCACATTGAGCCCGCATGGCGTGTCTGTGTGTGTGTATCAGGAGTAATATGGAAAACTGTATGATTGCCTACCACCTAGGCGTGCAATTCTAATAGTTGAGGAGTGCCCTCCCGGCCCCACAACCGCAGGAGGCACTGACGTACGCATCTTCCACAAATTTTTACTTCCTCTCTCTTCACCACTTTCTTTACATATCTCCACTTACAAACTCTCTGCATCATATTCCCCGAATGTTTACCTTTGAATTTAGTTAAAAAAAATAAAAAGCAACATCAGGTGTCATTTCTCATTGGATATAGGCCCGATCTGGGTCGCCATCAATGTGGCTGCCTTAGATACCCATGGTTCGGAGCCCACGATAAATTGTAGCTGCCCATTGTGAAATAAAAGGCATCTTAAATAATTAAAGATCGTTGGTAAAATCATGACCAACTTATCATTTTATATCCCTTTACCTTTCAACAGTAATGGGAAATAGTGCGTGCGGTAAATTAGTTAATGGAAGCCGTAATTTTATTCGGACTTGGCCTAGCCTAAGCTGTGCGCGATCTCTGGCTTGCCTTTTATTTCGCATCTCCAAGCAGTTCCCCGCCTTGGAAAAGGATCAGAAAAATGTCCACCCAGATGCTTGAACTTAAATTCTTTATGAAGAGTAAATGAAACAGAAAGCAATAAAATGAAGTATATGCAGTGTGGGAGAAGAGGGTCAAATGTAAGAAGCACTGCTGTTTCAACATAACTTTCCAAATAGAATGCTGGAAAATGCGAATTAATGATACCCATATAAATAGGGCGCAATCTTGCATGCTCAATCGTATCGCGTTTAAAAATTAATATTCTGAACCAGGTTATCTATGTACAAATATTTGGGAATAATTTTCTTTCTCAAACCAAACTAAAATCCATTTAGTTAGATTCAATATTCTGAATATTTAAATTCTTATGACGATTTTTGCGCCTATTGGTTTGAAAAAATTTTTTTCTCTTTGTTATGAATCTCATTTAAGAGATTGAATCCCTAAACACGAGCAATTAACGCCTAATGCAAGCTCAGGTCGCAGATAAATTTTCAGATACATATAAAATCTGTATGATAAAATGAGTTTTAGTAAAACACAAACATAGTTAATAAATCTTCAGTCGTAGTTAGCTAATATATATATATTCAGTGCCTAGCCTACGCATAGCGTTAAATAAATCAACCGAAATTCCGTAACCATAGAGACCGCATAAACCCAGAATATCTGGGTTTATTCAACGAACAAAACGTTGTATACAATCTTGAATTCCTCTCATCTCTCATATTTCTTTGAACAAAGGGTAAAATAAACGTTTAAACTCCCAAAGAGGGATGAATTTAATGACAAAAGGATATTCTGTAGTGTTTGATTTCAGTCAGGGTTTATTTGAGAAGGACTCGGAATACCAAGAACCTTTAAAATGGAAGTTTGTTTACGGAGATCTCTTCTCGCTATTATAAGCATGTTATAATCATTTATGAAAAGAACCTTGCTTTTCCAACGAAATTCACTGTATTTCGAGTATTTTTTTAAGGACTTATTATAAAATTTAATTAATTCTGTCTCTAACTTTCATACTCGTGTATAAGCTCGATTATCGCGGGAAATTTAAATTCTTAAATTCTCAATCTAACGTACAAATCGTGTCACTTTATACATTCTTTTAGGAGACGGCTTCACTTTACCCTGAATTTTATTAGCCTCCGGCGGATCTTTAAGCTAAATAAGTTTAAACCCTAACGTCTTTCTGGCACGAAATCCCCTGACTGCTTCGTTACAGCCACAAAAATTGAGTTCTGGATCAAACCTTTTGTTAGTCTCAAAAAAGAACAAATGATACCATCCCGGACCGCGGCAGTTTGATATTTTTATTTTGGCAAAAGAAAAACCAAAGGACGTAATCCAAATCACGATAATAAAGTAGGATAATAAAGTGATAATGCATGGCACCTAAACAGAATAATTAAAAACCTTAGAACACTAAGGATAGACAGAGCGCACAATTCTCCTAAACTTGTATTTTCTGTATGACACAAAGAATGGATGTACAATTTAAGACACGTTGGACTGGCGTTCTTGTGTGACTACCTCCAAAGGACTGGTTCTGACTGTCCTTTTAATCCAGGTGGATGTGACCCAAAATGGACCTATAGGTTCCTGCTTGCTGCGTTTGAAAAAAGTTCTATGTTCCTCAGGATTTTTTTGGTGGTTTATTAATGAAACAAACCTCCTGAGCTCAAAAATGATTGTATTTTTGTTCAATCGGGTCAGATTTTCTCAGTACAGCATACACTATTTTCATTAAGATTACCTCATTTTTCCTGAAAGAAAAATTTCAAAAACCTTTCTCTATCTAATAATGAATTACTATTGTTACGTGGGGCGGTCAATAAGTTTTGCAATTCGAATATAAGGAAACGAGATATGAGGAAAAGCGTTTTATTATTTTTCAAAATAACTACCCTCGACTTCAATGCACTTGCGCCACTTGTCCCTGAGGCTTCGAATTCCCGACAACCAGAAATCTCCCGACTGCTGTTCAATCCACTCCTGGACGGCGAGCTGGACATCTTCATGGTCCCCAAACCGGCGTCCACGCAGTGCAGCCTTGGGCTGGCGGAATAAAAATTAGTCGCTAGGGGCCAGATCTGGACTGTAGGGGGATGGTTGAGATCCTCGAATTCACACTCGCGCATGGCAGCTTGTGCAACTCTGGCCTTGTGGACAGGGGCATTGTCGTGGAGGAGCAGGACACCGCGTGTCAACTTGCCGCGCCGCTTCTGACGGATGCACTTGTTCATCCTAGCCAGTTCCTCGGCGTAATATTGGCCTGTGATGGTCCTTCCACGAGGCGCATAGTCCACCATCAACACTCTCACAGAATCTCAGAAGATGGTGGCCATGATCTTCCCGGCTGAGGGTTGGGTCCGGAACTTGATGGGGGTCGGAGAGGACCTGTGCTTCCAGGCCATGCTTTCGAGCTTGGTATCGAGATCCCAGTGATGGACCCACGTCTCATCACCTGTCACTATGCGTGACTCGAATCCCGCCGGGCCTTGGTTGTACATGAGCAGCAACTCCGAACTTTGACGAGGTTGAAGTCGATCATGGGGCGTGAGGTTTCTAGAGAACCAACTTATAACCTTGGGCATGGCCAAGTTGTCGTAGATGATGTTCATAACACTTCCATGTGATATTCCAAGTACTCGCTCGTTTCTTTGACCTTCACCAGTTAATTTTCGAGGATCATTCTCTCCACACGGCCCACATTGTCCTCGTTAGTTACGTCTGATGGGCTTCCTGGACGGGGGTCATCTTCAAGGGACTCACGACCATGGCGGAACTTCTTATTCCAGCGAGCAATGGTTGCATAGGAAGGGGTGGTGTCGGTGTACACTGCAACCATGCGTTCATGGATCTCTTTAGCATTCTTGCCTTCCTTGTTCAAAAATTTGCTCACTGCGCTGTGCTCAACCTTCTCCATTGTTGAAAAATTTGTGACTGACGATCTGCGATCAGCTACTGCTTCTTAAATAGACGAGGCAGGAGCGTGCGGCTGCAGGTCCTGACTTATCATAACTTGTCCTAACATCCGCACAAACAGCCATCCCCCTTCATCTGTTTTGCCCTACCGATTCGTAAAACTTATTGACCGCCCCTCGTATATTATAGAAACAGGAATAAACGTATGTAAACTATAATCCTTTTAATAAAACAAAAAATTAAAGAATGCAACATAATAAAGAAAATAATTCTAATTTCCAAGAAAAGACGCCCTTGACGATTTTCTTTTGTGCCTCTCATCTGGTGCATCACGCTTCAAACACCAACAGTACTCGGCAAGCATGTTTACGTCCCATTTACCCTGGTACCTGGATTCAATTGTTTTTATATCCTGGTGCAATCTTTTCCCCTGTTCTTCACTGTAATCCCCGCAGTTGTCGGGAAAATAATCTAGATGGGACTGTAAAAAGTGTATCTTTATAGACATTCGAGCTCCAAAATGTTTGAGACTTGTTAGGAGCTGATTGACCAAGGCAACATATTCTGGCGAGAAAACATATTCTTTCGAGAAAACAAGTGAGGCCACAAGCTTTCCTCCTGTAGAGAACTCCCCCCCTCCTCCGCCTCCGAAATAAACAAATTTTCGACTTTTTTAAGCCACAAACTTTATTTTCTCCCTCTGAATGAAGTTCGGATGCATGAAATTTCTGAATTTTGAGATGAAGCCGTTTTATCTCCGCTTTTAACATATTTCATGGAAGCGAAAGCGACGGTAAAGCCCCAAATGTTATTTCCCCTTCACTCGGAATGAGGATAAATGTAAAGAGGGTCAGATGGTGAAACAAAAATATTTCTACAAACGACATCAAAGGCTGAATGGGCGAAAGGAGCCCCCCTCCCCATTTTTTTTTTTCAATTTCAGGTCAACAACAAAATGCAGGACCTAGGGTTAGGTCCAACTGGCAATAATGCCTGGCTTCCAGCCCGAAGGGACTTACGTGCCCCTCTCCCTGGCACCCATTGAATCTTCCTGTACACTTCGCACATTTTGTACTCACGTAATTTCATTGCCTTACCATTCTCTTTATTTAAAGCTTCTGGCAGAAATGATCTCCTTGTTCCGCCTTTTTTAAGTAAATACACTTTCCTGAATTCTTGGAAGCAATTTCCCACGAAGAATTCTTAGCTTGTTTTTTTGATTCAAACTTCGATTAGCAATTTATTTAAGATAGGATCACAATTCATCGATTAAGAGAAATCGAATCTTCACTCGAATTTAATCAGCCCCTTAACATCTCGGTGTCACTGATTCGCCCCCACCCGTGGCCTAGCTTATCCATAGAATATCAAATACATACAATTAAATCAGATGCTGTTGGTATTAGTGTCGCGCATAACTTTATTTAAAGATAACTACTTTATATTTGATCACAAGTACTCGTTTTGGAGAATCACGTTCAATCCTTCACGTGGAAAACGCCGGAACCTAAGATATTCCTTCCAGTGGCGGATCCAGGATAAAAATTTAGGGGGGGGTGGGCTAACTTGAATTCCTCCTGTTGAGTATTCTATATTATTTCATATTTTTTTATGAATAACAAAATACAAGTACGGTTTAAAAAGGAAATTAAACTTAAACGAGTTTAAAATTTGGGAGTGAATGGGTGGGGGAGTGGCTTCAGTTCCCTAGTCGCTCCCTCCCTCCAGGATCCGCGCCTGATTCCTTCAACTTATAAGCTTGATTTCGACATATGAGGTCTACTAACCACATCAATTGTGAAAAGGCAGAATTGATTTATATTTTTAAATGGGTGGCTAAAGCGATAAGTAGTCAAGTTATCATTAATCGTTTTTATCCCAAGCTTTAATCTCTTGAAAGGGAACTTAAGGTTCAACTAGGTCATTAAATCAGTGATTACCTCTCATAGAGGAAACTCGTGATTATTCTTCCTTGCAATTATCACCACATTTTTTTGCATTTATTTCTCTTTTAGTTGTTGTTTTCTCAGTTTGTATTAATAGGAATGTGTTCGGGTAATATATTTTGTCATTTGTTGTACATTTGATGGATGGAGCGAAATGATCAGAAACTAGTCCTCTTCTTTTGACCAATTAAGAGGGTCCCCTCAAATTTTTATTGTATTTTGATTAAGTATGATGAAAAAAATCACTTTTAAGATTTGGGAATGCATCGACTACTATTACAATACTGGTTGCCGACAAAAAGATTAATAGGAATATAGTCGAAACCTTATCATCATCTGTGTAGTTTTTTTCCTGAATATAATTAATTATTTTAACTCAGTATCGAGCTTTCAAATGAGAAGAAAGACGCCCCTTTATGGAGTTTATTATATATATATATATATATATATATATATATATATATATATATATATATATATATATATATACGAGGGGCGGTCAATAAGTTTTGCGAATCGGAAGGGCAAAAAAGAGGAAAGGGGATGGCTGTTTGTGGGGGTGTTAGGACAAGTTAGGACAAGTGAGGATCTGCAGCCGCACGCTCCTGCCTCGTCTATTTAAGAAGCAGTAGCTGATCGCAGATCGTCAGTCACAAATTTTTCAACAATGGAGAAGGTTGAGCACCGCGTAGTGATCAAATCTTTTTGTGACCAAGGAAGGCAAGAATGCAAAAGAGATCCATGAACGCATGGTTGCGGTGTACACCGACACCGCCCCTTCCTATGCAACCATTGCTCGCTGGAATAGGGAGTTTCGCCATGGTCGTGAGTCCCTTGAAGATGACCCCCGTCCAGGACGTTCGTCAGACGTGAACAACGAGGACTATGTGTCCCATGGGAGATGATGATCCTCGAAAATCGTCGGGTGAAGGTCGAAGAAATCGAGCGAGAACTTGGAATATCACATGTAAGTGTTATGAAAATCATCCACGACAATTTGGCCATGACCAAGGTCTCTGCCCGTTGGGTCCCTAGAAACCTCACGCTCCTTGATCGACTTCAACGCCCACAAGGCTAGAGTTGCTCAAGCTGCCCTGCGCGAGTGCGGATTCGAGGAGCTCAACCATCCCCCCTACAGTCCAGATCTGGTCCCTAGCGACTACTTTTTATTTCGCCAGCTTAAGACTGCACTGCGTGGACGCCGGTTTCAGGACGATGAAGATATCCAGCTCGCCGTCCAGGAGTGGATTGAACAGCAGTCGGGAGATTTCTGGTTGTCGGGAATTCGAAGCCTCAGGGACAAGTGGGGCAAGTGCATTGAAGTCGATGGTAATTATATTGAAAAATAATAAAACACTTTTCCTCATATCTCGTTTCCCTATATACGAATTGCAAAACTTATTGACCGTCCCTCGTGTATATATATATATATATATATATATATATATATATATATATATATATATATATATATAATTCTCTACGTGCTTTGCTCGTTTTGCCAATAATTTTATTTTTAATTTTATTAATATTTAATTTTAATTGGGCTTACTACAGATAACCCCTCTGTTTTGTACTTATATTTTTTCTCTCATTCAAAAATAATGAGGCTGGTTATAAGTTCAAACCCATTACCCCTTTCTGTTAATATTATTTCATGGAAGCAAGACACGTCCGAAACTTGTATCCGAAGTAAATAATTACACAGGCCTACGTTCCTCAGGATTTCTTTGTGGTTTCTTAATGAATCAACAAACCTCATGAGCTCAAAAATAAATGTATTTTTGTTCAATCAGGTCAGATTTTTTCAGTAGAGCATCCACCATTTTCATTGAGATTACCTCATTTTTCCTGAAAGAAAAATTTCAAAAACTTTTTTCTATTCAATAATGAATTACTATTGTTATATCATAGAAACAGAAATAAACGTATGTAAACTATAATCCTTTTAATAAAACACAAAAGTAAAGAATGCAACATAATAAAGAAAATAATTCTAATTTCCAAGAAAAGACGCCCTTGACGATTTTCTTTTGTGCCTCTCATCTGGTGCATCACGCTTCAAACACTAACAGTACTCGGCAAGCATGTTTACGTCCCATTTACCCTGGTACCTGGATTCAATTGTTTTTATATCCTGGTGGAATCTTTTCCCCTGTTCTTCACTGTAATCCCCGCAGTTGTCGGGAAAATAATCCAGATGGGACTGTAAAAATGTATCTTTATAGACATTTGAGCTCCCAAATGTTTGAGACTTGTTAGGTGCTGATTAACCAAGGCAACATATTCTGGACTTCTTTTATTGCCTAGGAAATTGTTAACTAGAGCTTTGAAAATTTTCCAGGCATCTTTTTCTATGTCCGTCATTGATGCCTCAAACTGCTGATCTCTCATCAAGTTCCTGATCTGAGGTCCATCAAAAATTCCCGCATGGAGCTTAGCGTCACTGATTTGTGGAAATTTCTGAAGAAGAAATTTATTAGCTTGGCCTTTTTTATTAAGGGTTTTGACATAATTTTACATTTTGCCAAGCTTTATATGCAGTGTAGGAAGCAGTATTTTGTGAGGAGGCACTAAAAGTTCAGCTATGGCATTGTTTGATCCAATTCCAAATGCTTCTCGTGGAAGCCAAACCTTCTTCTCATAAGTGCATCCTATCTGCACGACTGTCACATATACTCAGGAAACAGGGATGCTTCGTGTAACCTGTTTCCATCTCAAGTATAAGAGACACCACCTGTAAAGAAATTTAACAGGGCATGTAAATTCAAAGTGTAATATTTCTAAAAACAAATTCAAAGTAATATTTCTTAAAACAAGAAGAATATGAATATGTAGTGTAAAATCATGTATGCCAATACATTAAATCATTGTATTGAAACTAATTGGATATATGTACATCTTATATTAAGTTTATTAAGTTATGTTGTATACTTTCTCAATTAGGATAAGTTCCCTATTAACCAAAAAGGATGCATTAATCTATAGGGACACACTTCAACAAAAAAATATAATTAAAAAATGACTCATGATTTCCAGGTTTCCATTCTTGTAAAATGTAAGTTGACCAAAAGGTGTATACAAGTATTAACAATTAAAAATGAAAATGCCAATATCAAAGAGCTTAGAAATGCCAAGTGTAAAATGATCTTACCTTTAAGTCACCACATATCCTCCAATTGTGGGTAGAGTAATTTATTGCATCCAGCAATTTTTTCATATTTTCATAACTTTAAGTAAGTTCGATTGAGTGGCCTATAGGAACGGAAGCTATATTGTTACCAATAACCAATATTTAGTTACACAGCTTTTAAGCTTATACTGGAGGAATCTATGAAAAGTATCCATTCTAATGGGTTGTAGGGAGTTCCAAGGGCATCAACTAGTCCTTTAATATTGGCGCAGTATACTAAAGAGCTGAAAGAATGCTGTAAAAAATAGCTTCGAAACTATTGTTCTTTATTTCTGTACCCAAAAAATGTTTCTTTAGCGAGAAGATTACTTTCACGAAGTCGAGAGCCAAGAAGTTGTGCATTCTCCTTTGAAAGCCCCGATCCCTGGTCAGGTCATTTAACTGAACTTGAGTGAATGGTATTGCGACCATATCATCTGTGGAAACCTGATAAGACTTAGATGTGTCATAATCTTGATCAACTTCCATATTAATCTCTTCATGGACCTCTATATGTTCAGGGGGAGAAGGTATAGGAATTCCTGGATAATGGGGCAGGGGTTTGATGGCAGAAGAACATTATGTTTATTCTTCTTATTTATACCTGTGGAAAATATAATTGCATATTACATAAAGGAATTGATTTGGAGTTGCAGATAGTACATAAATATTTAGTAAAAGATATGTTCATGCTGAGGTGAACTATGTTAATTTTTAATTTTATGCTAAGTCTATGCATAATAATGACATTTTAAGGAGCCAGTATCATACAAAAAGCTTAAATAATTGATACAATGCTCACCTTTAAGATTTGTCATGCAAAAATAGCAGTCCGTAGTGTGGTCCTTGCCCTCTCTCCACACCATGGGAACACAAAAAGAGAGAGACTTATGTTCGCCCTGACTCCAGCGTCTTAAAGTTATGTAGCATCCCTTGCAGCAGATATGTGGTGCAAAACTTTTATCTTGATCTCCTAGCCTTGCTCCAAAATATGCATGATACAAAGATTTAATTACAGGAGAGATTGTACATTGCTGCTCGGAAAAAGTCATTTTGCCGCAAACATAGCCAAATCTGTCGGAGCTATTCTTACATTTTCTGTTCATTTTTAACTCAACCACTATTATTATTCTTTTTATAATGCTAAGCAATTTCTAACCTGCAAAAATATAAACTTATTAACATAATTACTTAAAATTTACACAAAATCTACTGCGAATAGTAGTACAAAAACTATTGAAATTTTGATGTAATATAGGACATGTATAAACTATAAAATTATCATCACCCCTTGTATCGCAAAAAATAGACCTAATATAGAAAAATGGACGCCAGATTCGGATTTAGGAGGTCAATTTTATTAAGAAACACTACAGAAAACCTAAGGTACATTTTTGACGCAGACCAGTTTTATATATATTTATATATTATAAAAACTGATTGAAACTGTATCTTCCTTCTCACTATTCTTGAATCTTTGAATATCATCGACATTAAAGAGAATAATGTACAAATGGAACGAACGAGTAGATACGCCCTTGTTAAGGTGGCTGAAGCTCGCTTTCTCCCGCGTTCTGGAAGGCTTTATTGATGATGCTCACTGATTCTGAGGCTTACGTTGGGGGAACAATAATTTTACTAAAGAAAAAAGATGAAACTTGCGTAATCAATGAAGGCAATACCTGTACAAAGAATGAAGGGGGAAGGGATATGCAGATAAGTGCTAAGGGTGAATAAATAGAAATAAGAAATGGGCAGAGATTAAATAAATTAAGGGCTGTTTTGAAAGCGGAAACCAACGAGCGTATCTACGCTAGAAAGTTTGTAAAGAAAGTGGTAGAGATGGAAGAAATGAGAAAGTATGGAAGATTTATAATATGAGGAAAAGCGCGAGGAAAGAGCAGGCATGGTAAATACCCCCTCTTCCCAACGAAGCTGAGAGTGAGAGGGCGACCACTTCCCTCCCGACCACGACCTGGGATGAGTAGATGAAAGCTGTTCACCAAAAGTAGCCCCCGACCAAGAAAAATAGGCAAGAAGGACTATGTAAAGAAGGCGACGAAAAAAGGGTAAAAATTGAAATGTCCATATGGAATAAAGCCAAGGTAATTTCAATCTTGTTTGAGACTACTCGGAGCAATGGAGCCGGGAGGGTGTACCGCTCTTCCACATTCCACATGCAACAGTCTACACGGAGCGCTCTCTTGTCGGCAACACAGGCTTGAAAAGCAAACCTGGTTAATCATAAATGCTTTAAGGGTGTGAATTTTGCCAGGAACTAGTTCTGATAAAGAGCGCAGGTGTACCACAGGGTAAAAACTTAATCGATTTCTTTTAGCAAGGTCTGCTGACATATGTTCTTTTAAGGCGACCAGAAATAGCAGATTGGTGATCAGTGGATTTTGTTCATTGTTTCAGATGATTAACGAGCACGAAATCATTCGTTTCAATTGAACTTTTACAGAAAACTTCTGTGGAACAAAGACTCCCTTCCCGAGATCTTCCCATGACTACCATTGCGAGGGCCGTTTGGCAAAGACACTCTTTCTTAGCTCTTCAATTGCTACCATTGGTGGGGTCGTTTGACAAAAACACCCACCATTAGGTCTTTCATGACTACCATTTCAAGGGTAGTTTAACAAAGACACTCATTTCTAGGTCTTCCCATGACTGCCAATGCATGAGTCGTTTGATCCTCTTATGACTACCATTAAGGGTCTTTTGACCCTCGTAATTCATCAGCAGATTATCGGAATTCCAGACTATACGCTAGGCAAAATCCTCCCGTCTCTGGCACCCCAAATCTATCAAATATTCACCTAAAACCCGTATGTCCGAGATGCATAAACGTCCTCGCACAAATCGCCAACCATGTATGCCGCATCATACCGCCCTATTGTTATACTCTGTCCCCCTCCAAAATCATAGATGATCTCGTCGTAAAAAAATCAACTCGGACATCTCACTAAATGTCTCTTTCCTAACATGGATGCAGCACATTACACTCAAAGAGCACTGCGCTCACCAACCAATCTGAACCACCACATAAGATAGTAATAGCCACATTAGACGCGAACAAGGTATTGGACACGGTGTATAGACCAGTGGTTCTCAACCTTTTTCACTCTATTCCTCCCTTCATGAATTATCAACATCGTTGTGGCTCCCTTTCATTTTTCTCCCCAAACCACCCCGCCAATAAGGTATAAAAATGTATAGGAATAGAACACCTTTGCTTTATTATTTATTGCAAAGTAGACAATTATAATTATCTTATATTTTGATAGATTTTTGTGATATACTTCTTAAAAGTTCAATTAATGTATTTTGGATAGCGAAATCAAAATCATTTGTATCTGTAATTGCATTTTTGGATATCAATCAAATAATGCAATTTTAATATTATCAAAATCGAAAGTATTTGTATTTGATTCACAAAAATTGTATCACACTTCAATGAGAAAGCTAAAATTGTTTATTTTCAGTCAGTTGACGAAACCAAAGTTGTATCACTGACAATGCACATCTTATTTTTGATTTGTAGAAGGTGAAGAAACCAGACTCAGATAAATAAGTAGTTGAAAGAGGCAAGAGTAGTCGAAGTGCAATCTCATTAACTTTGGGATATGACTGATACAATGAACGCGAGAATACACTCAGAGATTTTTTTCATAAAGATCTTTGGCAGTAGAATAATGTTTGAGATCAAGAAATTCGTCTTGAACATCATTGGAAATGGTAGTATTATCAAGCATATGAATGAAGTGATTTATCATGAACGTCCCTTCTTCCTGTTTGAATTCTAGGAAGTACATTTTAAATTCATTTTCCATGGATCTCAGATGCTGAGTAATTTCACGTTTAAGTAAGTGGTTAAGCAGACGATCTTCTTCTTTCTACTCAAGAACAGTTGAAAAGTCTTCAAACATTGCAACATTGCTGGTACCGACTTTCCTTTGTCAATTCTGGAGCTTGGCAATAAATTCACGAAGACAATCTATTAGGTGAAACTAATTTCTTTCCTTGCCCTGTAGCTCAAGATTTAATATATTTAGCTGCTCAAATATATCTTCTTAGTATGAAAGACGTGGCTCCCACAAAACCTCCTTGAAGTGACTCAGGAGATCATCTTTCCCTTGCATTTCCAGCAACAATTTAACCTCCCACCGAAGTTCAAACAATCGATTCACAACATTGCCCTTTGAAAGCCAGCGCACTTTGAAGTAAAAGAGAACTTCATGCTCTGAATCCATGTATCTACAAAGGTTGTGGAAAAGGCGAAACTTCAGATCTCCAACTTTCACAAATTTGACACATTCGACTACTACCTCCAGGATCTTGCAGAGTTCATCAGTGCAAAACGATGGGTCATACAGTGAACCTCCTTGGCATTCGGAGTTACTTCCTTTACACGCTTCTGAATCCCTGATTTTAAGCCCAGCATCGCTGGAACCCCATCTGTACAAACTCCACAACAATGTTCCCAGGGAATCATGTTAGATTTGAAGAAAGGAGAAATATTTTCCATCACATCTGCAGTTGTTGTGGTGATCTCAAGCTGTGTACAGAACAGATATTCTTCCTTGATATCACACAAACAAATATACCTAACAAACACAAGTATCTGTGGTTAGGAAAGTTACACACCATCCCAATGCTTAGCACATCAAGTGATCTTCTTCAGCTATGTACTTTCCATATATTGTCATTACCATTTGCCAGTTTGTTTTCAAATTTACTTTCAAAGGATTTCTGAAAGAAATACTCACGTGGAGTTTTGCATTATTTTTTAATTAAATTGAGAATTTAATTTAATCTGATAGGATGAAGAGGGATATAAATAGATATGTTGGGGTGGTTAAAACTTTATAAATAATTGCAATTGTTGTTTTTTCCATTAACTACACTCCCGTTTAAAAAACTATAGCTATTAAATGATGGCAAATTTCGAATTTTTTTATATTTTAATTAATGAGGACTCGTTGAATATAATTGTAATTAGTCCGTATTGTAACTCACATTTATTTAATTAGTGCTGGCTAATTGTTAAACTCATTTTAAAGCCTTTTACTGCCGGACTTTCTTTTATTTAAATCATAGGGAATAAGCGCATTAAATGGTTAGTTTTTTTTGCCTATATCTGCTAAACAATGATTTGGACGTCACATCTGTCTTATATTCTAGTTTATCAAGGAGATATAATTTTCATATATAATTTTATGGATTTTTTTCTTCCATCTGAAAGGCCACACACGTCAAATTGGCATCCCCGGTTGCGTTGAGTTTGACATCACGACCAACGCTTGTCGTGGCTACTGCGAAAGCTGGGCTGTTCCGGTCGTCTGGGGGCAAATAGTCACCCGGCATCGCGTTACATCCATCGGCCAATGTTGTAATATTATGGAAACTGAAGATGTGAGTAATTTGGTCATTTCTTTTTAAGGTTTTGGCCGTCACGCGCCTCGCAGATGGGTTCAGTCTTTTGCTATCTTGACTCAAATTTGATTCTACACGGTGTCCCTAAAGTCCAGACACAAAGGCAAAATTAATATTTTCAGTAAAAAAGATTAAGTACATTTTATTTAATTCAAATTTTAATAAATAATATCTTAAAGGATGTTTTCCATCATTTGTGATGCAAAGTTCGATGCGCTTTGCGAGATTCACCCGATGAACCCGAGGCATCAACGCCAAATTTCTGTCAATTTGAGCACCTCCATTTATGATGCGCTGTTCCCTCAGGTCTTTAATTTTAATTGAGGGCACCTTCCAGCGTCCAGACTTTAGGGACACCCTGTAAGAAAACTGCAATGAACGCAGTGATGGTATGCGGTTACTATAGCAACGAATAGCTACTTTCACACTACATCGGGCACGCGTGGGGTACGCTGTTAGATTGGTCTTTGGATACAGTCGCTTGCTTGGCATGAGGGAGGAGCCTCTCTCAGGTCTGCCCGATGAAGTGTGAAAGTGGCTACTCGTTGATATAGTAACCGCAATGTTTCTAGAGGCTTATAATGCGCTATCGCAAACCATATTACTTTAAGTTGATAACCTTTGCTTTTGCGGTCATCATTAATTTTTTATCATTCATCTTCTTACTGTTTATCCATCTTTCTTCATTCGTATGCCTGTCGTATCAGACATTTTCGTTAGTACTTTAAAAAATGACGGAATAAAATAGAGATAGATGGTTGAAAAGGGGAATACATAGAAATAAAAGGGATGGTGAAAAGAGCGTGGGAGTACAATTACAAACCTCATCAACTATGGAAGGAGTATTGTATCATCTACGAACTAATCCCACAGGCAAGAGTTACTCAAACACATGATCTTGAACTCCATTCAGAGGTCGGAGAAGGAATAAAAATTGAATTCTATTATGTTCAAATCCTTGTGTATTGAGATAATAATAATAATAATAATAATAATAATAATAATAATAATGATAAGTATTTATAATGCGCCCTTCAGGGCTGTTAGCCCTCACAGAGCGCAGGTTGTGTAGCGAGTGTAGAGAAAGTTTACAGGAAAGAGAAGGCAATTCTGAAGAGATGAGTCTTCAGGAGACGTTTAAAAGTAGCAAGGGAGGGAGAGGATTTCGGCCGGGCAACGTACATGGTATGTATACCCCGTCATTATATGTTTAATGTATGTTTATTTGGTCCAATTTCCTTAACTAATTTGCATATTTCTCTGTAAGTAGGTCACATTAATGAAATGGGCAAGTTACTAATTATGAAATCTAAGAATCTACAGGATAACATGGCAATTTGGAATTATGGAACTTAGACTATTCGAGAATTATCAACAAACATAAAAAAATTAAGTCGTTTTGTTTGTCCATCAACGCTGAATAACCAGATGATCATTAATAAGCTCTGGACTGTTTTTTTAGAATCAAAGGAAAAGAGAATTCTGTTCTAAATACAATGGAAGCTTTAAATGTTAATACGATAAAGAGGTGAAACGTTGGTAGTACCAAAAACTAAAGGATGTCCGTTGAATCTTCAACAAAATTAGTGTGTGTGCCCTAGAAACGACTATAAAAATTAAGGGAGCTTTTACTGTAAGTGGAGGTATATATATATATATATATATATATATATATATATATATATATATATATATATATATATATATATATATATATATATATATAAAGTAGCACTTTGAAAAACAGGCTTATATCAAAGTTTAACCCGATAAATAACATTATTCAAGAAAACCAAACATACTTAATCTTCAGTGGTAGAGATATGCTAAAAGTAATCGCCTTTATTTGTTATGCAATTTTACTATCTTCCCGGCAATTCCTTGATGACATCTGTAAAGAATATCTGTAGGGCTTAGTGGCTATAATGGCATCTAAGGACAGCGTGAATTTATTCTGCAAAGGAGAACTTCCGAGCATGAACCGAATATATGGGGAAAGAAAACATAAAAATTAGATGGTGATACGTAAGGCGAATATGGGTGATGTGATAGCCTTGTTATTAAATAAATCAACCGAATTTCCATAAATATATTTAGACCTTATAATTACAAGGATATCTGCAATTATTTACCTGACCGAATTTTGCATACAATGGTGTTTCTGGAAAGCGATAAGTTTTCATATAACTTTCCCCATATCTTTCTATCTACACTGATTTTGGGTATAATCTATGTGCACTCTTTTGCTCCAGACATTTTCAGGTCAATTAACATCATGTCAACACTGTAGAATGTATTATATGTAAAGTAAATTATCTTGACTCGTTATTTATAAGCAATAAATTTCTAAACCAAAGCCTTTTAATTATTTGTATTATTTCTGGAAGAATCTATTTGGGATGGGCATAAACTGATGGAAACACCTGAAAAAATTAACTTACTTATAATGAAATTTAATCTTTTCAGGTCAATGTGAAGGTGATGTGTTTAGAAGGACCGAGAGAACTCGTCTTCAAATCAGCTATTACTTGTTCTTGCTTCCATTGCAAAAAATACTAAAGAAATTCTTATAATATATATATATATATGATATTATTTCATAATGCTACTAAATATAAATACAGTCGTATCAAGAAAATATCCTTGGATTCAGGCAGCTTAAGTGTGCTTGTTCATAAAAATGAAACAAATCCCGAAGATGTATATTTTTATTAAAGCTTAGAATTGAAACTCAATTCTGGTTTCGTTGGCTTTATTTTCCGAGATTTTTTAAATCGATCGACGCAATATAAGGACAGAATACTCGAAAATAGTCATACAATTCGCATTTCTTAACTCATACCGGTTCGAAAAGGTTGAAAACAGCCACTAAGCGGCAGAATGTCCTGCACAGGCAATTCATAATAAAAGGTTGATCTCCCAATACGTTTTATTATCCATTGCCAGATATCGTCATAACTGGAAGGAGTTTAGAATACCAAGAATATTGTGTACAAGCTTCATCGATTTTGACACATGAGTATAATTTGGTAAGGTTTTATTTAGCGCTAAGTATTTTTAGCTAAATAACTCCTATTATCTCTTGCCCGCATTCAGATGAATCCTGTACCAACGACTTCGTGATGTCTGCGGTTTTAAAAATCTATGTTATTCCTCGAATATATGATAACTTCAAACAAACTTAACCCTTAGAATAAAGGATCTTTTTATATTAGAGTCGAGGTTTCCCCATCTCTTTCTAGATGGAGAGATTTTAAACTTACAAACACAACTTAACTCACTCCTACAAACTTCACATCCTCTCCCAATGTCCTCGACCTCTCTAAGATAGTCTTCGAAAGTGTCACAGTTTTTAAATTGGGGAAAGCTAATTTCAACTATGACTTTATCTTATGTGAGAAGCTTGCCATTTTTGGCTTAACAGAAACATGGTTAGTCCAGGCGGATATTTATTCATCCATTTACTGTTTTCTTTCTCTCATTCAAATAGAGATAGACAGACAGGCATTTCGATAATTTGGGTGAATTTTTTAACATGGTATTCTTTTATCCTTCTTCAACCTTATTAATTCTTGGATATTTTAACGCGACACAATATACTCTCTCTTGACTGCGATTTCATTTATTTTTTTAAGCTTTACTCACGCTCTTTCCCCCACCCCCACCCCAACCACACACTTGGAAATACAGTCAACTTTCTAGCTATTTCTGACCAACTTTTCATCCAATTTTGTTTCTCTCTTTCTTTCACTTTATCCTCCCATACATCCTGCCACCAAGGCTTAATTAACATCGTCAGCTCTCCTCCAATAACCACGCTGTACTCTTTCACTGCCTCTTTGAATTAGTGGATCTCTCTGGACCTTTCCTTAACTAGTCACGGATTTATCTTTCATCTCGAACTCAATCTTTTGTCCAATGAAATAATATACCTTTATCCGGTGGTGGCTCGTTTTGGTATTCCATAAGGGTTAGTTCGACTTCTCCTGTTTTGCATCTCAATTCCTCCCTTTGTTATTTTTATTCATCGTCTTGGTCTATCATTATATTTCTATGCTGATTACACGCAAATCTATCTTACGTTTACTATCCCCATTTGTTGAAACTCTGAGAAACACTTATAACATCATCACTCAATGGCTCTTGGAAACTGAGACTCAACCTTCAAAAACAAAGATATTAATGCAAGGACCTCCTACGGGTGTCTCTCACTGCAGAGTTATTGCTCTATATGCTCTATGTGTCTTATGCCCTTATTCCTGGGCGTCACTTTCGATAGTCAGTTACCTCGCTATGTGAAGGCTTTCAATAGTGATATACCAAAAAAAAATATCCCTATTATTATTAAATGTCATTAATAAACTTGGGAGAAATGTAGGACTTAGGATGCCCCGATCCCACACTTTATTGGAGAATTTGTAGAGGCATTCAAGAATGACTGAAGTCCCCTATTAAAGGACTGATTATTCCAGTAGTCTTCATTTAAGGGGAATTTTTTAAACTTGTAAAACTCAATTTCTCCATTGAGAATTGGTGAATTTGTGTCCCAAAGGATCCTTCACCTCAGGTAAAAGCATCTAGTGGAAAAGTTAGATTAAAGCTACGTTATATTTTCTAATCTTTTATCTAACACCAGATATATGAATTAAGGGAAAATATATGAAAACATCCCAATAAGGAGTCATTCGTCAAAAAGAAAAAAATCAAGATTTCAACATCTACCAATTTCCCAGAAAGTGGGGTCGGCGCACCTCAATGACACTAAAACTATCTGTCCTATTTAACACAAGGCCCCCCATCCCCATCCTTTTGTCCTCACTGAACGTCTTTTACAGTAGTGGAGCTCTTTCACTCTAGCATCTCATCCATTTAGTGTTCATCCTTTGGCAGAAGGTTACAATCATGCTTCCTTACAATCCCCTCCATGCACACCCACCCTAAATATTTTCTACCACCTCCTCCTCGGTTGGCCCTTCGAACACTTATTCACACAATGAGTGTTCCAATCCTTCTCATTCTCATATATTCTCTTCAAAAGTCTACAAATGTCAATCCACTCTCCTTATATGGCCATACCACCTCAGTACATGTTCAGTCACAACCTCATTCACCACATTCCCTCTATAAGCATCTATCATCCAGGCGCTCCTCACTCTCCCTTTCACACTTCAAGCGTCCATCTTAAGGTGTTCATTTGCACTGTTCTTCCTCGAGATCTTTCCTTCTTCTTCCATTCCAGAGTCTCAGTTCCACACACCAACGTTGGTGCCAACATAGTCTCACGCTGTTTGCTGTCACGTTCTAATCGACTCAGAGACTTTACTACCATTTAAAACTTTATGGTCGGTATATGTTTCATCTGTACCACTATCAGTTACAATCTGTATCTATAAGACGCTCTTTCTGTTACTGCGGCCACAACATTGTTCGCTCATCACTAACGCTCATTCGTGGGTGCGCGTAAACTGCCGGGCGAGCGCGGTGAAACGCTTACTCATTGTAGGTATATTATATCCTATTATATGAGAGATAGAGTGCGCAACTCTCCTAAATCTGCCTTCACTCCACAAATAATAATAATAATGAGCAAGTAAAAGTATTTTTGTGCCACAAGATAAGAATTTCAAACAATATGCATCTGTATTTATTTGTGACAGGACTTTTTACCCCGGGCAACGCCGGGTACCTATGCTGGTACCCGGGAAAGTACTTGGCTCACACATGTGAGTTTGGTGACCAGTTAAAAGATATGCTCAAAGACATGATGGGGTTATCTAATGAGTTTACACAACACATTTTGGTGGCAGATTCGGATTTAACTTTTATTAGAGATGTAGAAATAGCTACATAATGTTTTCTACATAATTTCGCAATAATTCCCCCCTAGCCTCCTCCTCTCACACCCCCTGTCAAAAGCTTCTATAAAATTTGTTCATCTGATTCACTTTCAGCCACCAGCACCGGGTCAGAGGTCTATTCCGACATAGAAGACATCCTTCACCTTTCATCACAATTCTCCCCCACCTTTCCCTCATTCAAATAAGTACTCTTCTCAGTACTCTATCCATAAAGATGGCGACATCATACAACCTTGTCTTAACACTTAGACATATGTCAAACGTTTGACTCCATTTATCTTTAACCATACCTCACACCTTACTCTCTACACATATACTCTTCACGTCATCCAATAGTTTACCACTCACTCCCTACATTTTTACCACCCGCCATAATGCTTCTTAATCTACGACGTGATCATAACCTTTCTTCGGATCCATGAACCCACCATACACTTTAAACCTATTATCCCTTAGTTTTAAGTCGCGTGGACGCGACTCTATAGGATACTATATCTGTTCGTAGGTGGTAGGTCGGGTGGTAACATTTTACTTTTCAAATTTCTTTTTTGCAATAAAATCGTAACTATTCGGCCGATTCTAGCGAAATTTGAAACCCCTATGTTGTTTTACATTATCCTTTAAATGATAGAATTGCCAAGGTCTTACCAAAGTTAGTCTGGGGATTAATGAAAGTTTTGAAGGTCAAATGTCTTAAGTCAGAATAATTGAGAGCACGCGACTTAGGTCTGTTGACCTTGTTTATTCAGCCATTCCGGTATAAATACTTTATCCGCACAGTATATCCGCACTTTATCCGCACAGTATATCCGCTAAGTCCTTTTCCTTCATCACCTATCAATTACTCGGGCATCCTTCTTAAACGCCTAATCAGAATTTCTCCATGAACTTTACCTATCACGCTGAACAGTCCATTTTCCCCCTTTTACGCTTATACAACGGTACTTTGGTACTCTTCCACTTTCAAATGTCTCACAAAAGAACCACTAAAACCTTTCATACAAAAATACCCATCACCTTTTAGCTTCTCCAGTTGCCCTCCCATTTGTCAGACATCTCACAGTACTTAAAACCTCTTTCATCCTAAGTTGGACCGTTACGTATCAAGCATCGGCCTTAAACAATTCAGCATTTTGCCTCGTCTTCTTAGTTCGAAAACACCTACGCCCATCCCTTTCACTACCTTAAATTTTGTCCACATTTTTTCTATCTCCATGCTCGCATTTATTCCCTCTTCTGATTCTCACTTCGATTCCATCTTCCTCACGTCTTGTTACCCATGCACCAACCAATTTAACCAGCACAATCATCTAATCAGATAGTCCCCTACTTACATCGCATACAACTGTCATATTAAATATGTTCCGCAGCATATTCTTTCTTACTATGAGCAGAACAATCATAGTCTTATCTTCCTCTATCCTTTGTGCATACAAAAAAGAAGGAATATACCTAAGTAGTGTCAGCCCTAGAGTGAAGGCGGACGTACGCCAGTACGCTCGTGTCACTCCTGGAACGACCTTCTCGGAGGTCACAAAGAGGAGTGGCACCGCTCCAGCAAGCAAGCCGGGAAACGGAAGAGAGTAGGGAGTCCTACATTCGGGGACTCCCTCAAAGTTCTTCTGTTCAATGCGAGGTCAATCAGGAACAAGTTTCTTGAGCTCCGTGGCCTCGTAGCAACAGAAGAACCTGAGATGGTGGCCATAACAGGGTCGTGGATAAAAACCTCAAGCCGAGATTTTGAAGGTGAATTCACGATTCCCGGTTACCAGCTCTTCTTGAAAGATAGGCCAGACAGTGAGGGTGGCGGTGTGATGTTATATGTTCAGGATTCTCTCAACTCGACGGATTGCAACATCGTATCCGACCATGAACTACTAGGTGTTGACCTAGAGAGAGGTCCTGCCAAATACAGGACCCTGGTGCTTTATAGACCTCCTGCCCAACTTGTTAAAAAGAACAGAGATCTGTACCAGCTACTAGGAGAACTTGTCGAAGAAAGTGTGTGTGTATTGGCATAGGGGATTTCAACACACAAGTTGACTGGGAAACCAGAGAACCCTGTGGCGAGAACGCACTACTCCTGGAGTTCGCAAACAACGAGTTCCTTACTCAATGGGTAAGAGAGCCAACGAGAGGAGACAATATCATAGACTTGGTTTTCACCTCTGAGGATGACATCGTTGAGGACCTCTCTGTTGGCGAAGAGCTCGGTGGCAGTGACCACCGACTAATTAGATTTGTAGTCAAAGTCCCCAAGGCAGGACCTGCAACTAGTAAATTGAGGAAACTTGATTTAAGAAGAGCAGACTTTGCAGGTCTTTGTGCTGGATTGACTGACACGAGGCTAGAAGTGTGCGAGGCTGTTGAAGACTCGTGGAACAGTTTCAAAACCACATTCATGAGTCTTCAATCGCGTTTCATCCCTCTGAAATGCCCCTGTCGGTCTTCTGCTCAACTAAAGGGGTTTAACGAGATATCGGACAACTGCTTAGGGACGAGAGAAATGTGTACCAGCAATCGAAGATCTCGGGTGACTTTGACGAATACCGGAGGCTATCCAGGAGAGTAAAGTCCAGCATAAGGGCGGCTAAGCGGTCTGAGGAACTCAGAGTGGCGAGACTTTGTAAAGAAAATCCCAAGGAGTTCTTTGGATATGTAAACAGCCTTAAACCAAACCGTCGAACGATTGGCCCTTTGAGGAAAATGCTACCCTCCTCAAAGACTACTTCCCTTCAGTGTTTACTGAAGAGTGTGGTCCCATCCCCCAGCCAACGGATTCCTACTCGGAGGGAAAAGCTGGAGGATATGGAATCACCGAAGGAGAAATAAAAAATAAGATCACTGACCTAAAGACGAAAAAGTCACCTGGGCCGGATGGGTTTCTACCTAAAGTGTTGAAAGAAGTGCGCGATCAAGTGCCACGACACCAGAGCGCAATCTTCAACATGTCAATCCGGACTGAATGCGTTCCTAGACACTGGCGTGAAGCGGAGGTGACTCCTATCTTCAAGAAAGGAGACCGTAGCCAACCGTCTAACTACCGACCTCTTAGTCTGACTTCGATAGTCGGTAAACTCATGGAAAGCATGATGGTGGACAAAATGACGTTGCATCTAGAGTCAAAGCTGCTACTGAGGAGTTCCCAGCACGGCTTCCGAAGGCAACGTTCATGCCTGACGAAACCTTGTGGAATTCTTCCACTTCGTCTTCAGACAAACACGATCGGGACAAGGCGGTGGATGTGGTGTACTTAGACTTTCAGAAAGCCTTTGATAAGGTACCACACCACCGCTTTATCCGGAAAGTGCGAGCGCTGGGCATAGACGGAAGAGTAGCAGGCTGGATAGAGAACTGGCTAAGTGGCAGACGGCAACGGGTGGTGGTGAATGGACAGACTTCTGAGTGGGTGCCCGTTACTAGCGGGGTGCCTCAAGGTTCTGTCCAGGGACCACTACTATTCATCATCTACGTCAACGACATGGACGATGACATAGTTGCCAAGATTTCCAAATTTGCCGACGATACCAAGCTTGGTATGAATGTTGTAAAGGATGGAAAACTGCCCACATGCAAGATTATCTTCGGAAGATTGAGGAGTGGTCGGATACGTGGCAAATGCTTTTCAACGTAAACAAATGCAAAGTGATGCATATCGGCGACCAAATTCCCCAATCATCCTATATCCTTAAGGGCACTGCTCTTGAATCCACCGACACTGAAAAGGACTTGGGTGTAACTATCACCAGTGACCTCAAGTTCAAAACAGTGTATTGAGGTAGGGAAGAAAGCCCAAAGGATGTTAGGCTATATAAAGCACCAGTTTGGATATCGGAACAAGGAGATAGTACTATGTCTGTACAACTCCCTCGTCCGACCGCACCTGGAGTATGCCGTACATTTTTGGAGTCCTTCGTTTTGAAAGGACATCGCGAGATTGAAACGCGTCCAAGCCAGGGCAACCAAACTGATTCCCTCTATCAGGTACAAAAGTTATGAAGATAGATTAAGGGAATTAGATATGTTCTCGCTGGAGCCCCGTTGACTACGTGGTCAGCTTATCGAAATGTTAAAAATACTTCGAGGCTTTGACAGAATGGACTACTTGGATATTTTCCAGCTCAGCGAGGGGAGAACAAGAAATCACGGCTAATTTCTTCACATACAGTATCTGTGGTAGTTGGAACGCACTTCCAACGGAAGTTGTCAACAGTGAATCTGTTGACCAGTTCAAGTCAAGACTAGATAAAGTCTTGCGAAATCACCGTTAAGATCTTTGCGAGTGATCTTCGAGCTTGCCAACGGACACCTTCGAGGATTGCGCTAAAGTACCCTCCTTGTATGGACCGTGAGGTCTTCTAGGGTACTCTTCTTCCTTGTAGCTCTTTTTTCTCTTTCTCTCTCTCGTTTATTGTGAGAAAACGAGCAGCCAACCAAGGATTATCAGTTCTATCCATCGTGGTGGTAGAAAAGGGAGATATAAAAAGTGAAAGTTTAATTTTTTTTCTAATGTAAAGAAGGGGAGAAAAATATCACTGTTGTTGTTAATACGTTCAAGGCCATGCCCATGACTCAGCTTTCCCTTGAAATACCAGAGACGATTCCCAAGAAGTGCTGGGTAGCGTTCCTGCTTCCGCGCGAGAATTTTTTTTTCATAAAAGGTATATCAGTTATCAAACTCTTTCCTTCCATCCATATTTTTCGTTTCTGAAAGTATATAAACATACAATTAAATTTGAAATAATATTTGTAAAAATTGTGAAATGTACCACCTGTGGTACATGTGGCATTTGGAAGGAATTCTGTCTGTACCACTGGTGGCGCATGTGGCCTTGAACTGAGGTGTTTCAACTGATTGAACGGAAAAAAGGTGACCCTAGCCCTCTGCGAATCATGCCTGGAATATCCTCTGTAGAGATGCCTTTTGACATAGAATTAAGCGACCAGTAACGGTGGAGTTGCTATTGACGCAAAATTCTTCCAAGTCAAAATCCCACCAGCACATGAAAATTCAACTGTAGACAAAATCGTTAAATTAGAATAAACTCTGTACACAAAATAATTTAATCATTTATGAATAGAATATATAGAAAGACAATATCGCCAAGATAGGTATTGTTCCATACATTTCATTGAAAATTTATGATAAAAATATAAACAAAGAAGGGAAAAACATTTAATAAAAAAATGCACCGACAGAACGAAAGAAATTTGGTAAATGAATGACATTGGTATTAACGCCCAGAAAAAGGGTAGGAGACCACGCACCCGCGAGCGCATGTTCCACCGTCAACAGGTTCTCTATGCTGGCGCAGACATTTTCCAATATTTGGTAAATAGTTTATGAAATTAAGTGCAAAGTGTACATTGGGTGAGAGAATTAATATAAACGCACAATAATACATCCCACCCCCCTCCTCTACCCATCTTATTCTGGAGTAATTAGAAAAAGTTAGGTGTGTAAATCACACCCCTTACACCGGCGGGCTCCCCGCTTTGTGTAATGTGTGCGTTTATGTTATGTGTATTTATATATTATTATTTCATATATTATTATTGTATTTGTATTATATCATGTATAAATGTACGCTATTGCACAATAAACCTATACAAACAAACAAAAATCACACCCCATAGCCGGCTCCGTTCGAGTCTGACCGTATCCGATCGCAAAGGCAACTTCTCAAGTGCGCACGGGCTAGTTCCATTCTTATTATCCATGGAAATAAGAGTCAAATCGTGTTTATTTTTGTTGTTTTTTATTCGTTTCAACGTTGCAAGCAGAGGATAAATTCCCTCAGTGTAGTTCAGAAATCTAAATATCGCGCACTTGAAAGCCTCCATTCATCGGAAAGCGGATTTTTTTCGAAGAAAAACTTTCCTCTCACTTAATACCAAATCCTTTCAACTCTATTTTGATGCAATTAGATATTGATTACTAAATAATTATTTCTTATTTCTTTACGCATTCTATTGATATAAAATATATGCCAATTCGCTAAAATCACAGTGTAGAAATACGAGTTTCTAAATATCTGTTTAAAGCACGCATGGACTGTCGCACTGTAGAGAACGAAATGTCGCAGGTCCTGGGTTAAGAAGAACGCAAAACGTTTCCATATAGACACTATTTAAAAATTAACTTGGTGATTCATCGCATCTAGCCTCGCACCTCAGTAACTTGAGTATACTAACGAGGCGTGACAGTGTTAATTGCGGTTCTGTGATATTTTGTTCATGTGCAAATAGACATTTTGTTTAATTTCTTGTGATAAATAAACCCATACCATGAGTAACAGAAGAAAAAAATATTATTTTAAGGCGAAATTCCTTTGTTTGTTTTGCAGACAGTGGCAATTCAAAGAAGTAACTTCGAGAGGCATTTTAATACTATTCATAAGAATTTTAACGCTGACTTCCCAATAAATTCTGAACTCCGAAAGAAAAAAATTAGAGAATTTGATAAACACCTTATCACAACAACAAAGCCCTTTTATTGGGTTAAGGAATAAGTTCTTGCGGTTTTATAAAATTCATTCATTACCATTAACAATTTTAGAACAACTTAATTTTTAATTAATAATGTATTCTCCGTTGGTATTTACGACTTCTTCCCAACGTTTAACTAGTTTTTCGATGGCTCTGCAATAAAAATCTCTGGATTTTGACTCGAAGAATTCGTTTAACCAGGTTTTTAATTTCACATTAGTATTGAACGAAACGCCGCGCAAATTGTTGGAGAGCGATCGGACAGATGAAAATCCGATGGAGCCAAGTCTGGAAAATATGGAGGATGCGGCAGGATTTCCCAATTAAGCATTTGGATGGCGTCTTTCGTCATATTGACAATTTGAGGACGAACATTGTCGTATTGCAGAAGGACTCCATAACGTCGATGAGGTCGCTTTTCACGAATAGCTTCAGCGAGTCGATACATTTGTTGAACGTAGAGTTCTGCATTGACAATCTCGTTGTTCGCAAGTAGCTCATAAAGAATGATGCCTTCACAATCCCACCACATACACAGCATCGTCTTTCGTGGATGAAGTCCTTGCTTTAATCGCGGAAGTGTTTTTTTTTATTGGGGCTAAGTCATGTTTTCGATGGTTCATATTGATATAAATACACCCCTTTTCGTCGTCGTCAGTGATGATGCGGTGAAGAAATCTGTCCTTATATCCACGAGTAGTCTTGCGACGAGCAAGCAAACCTGTGGCAATCGTGGAGCGTTGAAGTATGTTGCTTTCGCTCAAAGGGTACGGAACCCATGCGCCGAGTTTTTGAACTTTCCCCATCGAATGAAAGTGATTCACTACAGTTTTCTGATCACACGCCAATTGTACATAAATTCTCTAGTCGACTGACGAGGATTTTCATGAAGAAGGTCGTTCAATCGATCTTTATCCAACTTAATGGGGCGACCAGAACGTTGTTCGTCATTAGGATTGAAATAACCGTTTTTGAAACGTAAAAACCATTGAGCTATCCTTTCTGATAAAGTATTTTCTCCGTACACAGCACAAATATCGCGACGAGCTTTGGCTGCGTTTGCATTGTTCCCGTCTCGATTAAAAATGAATAACAACAAGTGTCGAAAATACGCCTTTCTTTCAACTTGACATTCCATTTTGAGGGTACAGAACAAAAATTAAATTAACACAACTTTTAAATAAACGGCAATGACTTATTACTCAACTTCAAGACTTAACCTAAGCAAAAGCCTAATAGTCTACGCTGTTAAGAGACATAGCCTAACCTTTGCAAATTTTACTCTCATTATTTATTATTGTTTCTTAATATGTGCACAAATCACGTCAACAAAACTTAAATCAACACAACATTAAAAAAAACCGCAAGAACTTATTCCTCAACCTAATACTAAACTTGTTGATCAGTCTGCATGAGAAACACTTACATCTTTTGAAGTTTCGGAATTGTTAGACAAGAGGAAAAGGCATCATGAAGAAGAACTTATCAAGTATGTCAAAAGCTGATAATGTGCTTTTGAGGATTTTTCAAATTAAAATGATATTATTTCGTCATTCAACCAAATGCTGTTATCAGGAAAAACACTAACTAGAGGAATTGATACTAGTGCCAATCATATGAAAACAAAGCTGACAAATGATCTGGAACAGTGCTGTTATTTTTCATTGCAAATAGGTGAGTCAACGGACGTTTCAGAATATCTTACTTAGCTATTTTTGTGAGAATGGTGTTTATTGTTTAATGATTTTTCCGTCAAAACAGAATTTTTTAGAAATATTTCATTGAAAGGTCGTTCCATTGGAGAAGCTATTTTTTCCCCCGAGTTCAAGCAGTGCACATAAGAAACTGGTCTACCATTAGAATAACTAACCGCTATCGCAAACGATGGTGCTCCTGTATTTCAAAGCTAAAACAAAAGATTTATTGGTTTATGTAGAGCTGATTTTACATTTCCAAAATTATTTACTTATCATTGAATTATACATCTGGAAATGCTATGGAGCAAAGTAATCAAATTTGATCCTGTTGTCAAGCCTGTAACTAAGATAACACTCAGTTACACAAAAAAGTTTTGTAAGTCATCTAATGCACCGCTGAATCCGAAAATGACATCCGTTTCCTCCGATCAAGTCATGTTTTTGTGCTAAGTCGATTTTTTTAAAAATCCGATCTTATAACTAAATTGATTGCATTTTTGCGACATTTTCGATTGTGTTTTGTTAATATTTCTCATCCGAAATAGGATTTTAAGATAAAAAAAATCGATCATATGTGAGAATAAGTAATGCACTTTGATACTCATATTACATCTGAGGTTTCTGAAAACAGTCAGCATATTGGTGAAAATTTCTATGTAGTTCCTGGCCTTCTTTTTGCCAAAAAGGTTCTTCACCACCAGAATAAAAGCCTTCCACACCTCAAGTTCCACTTCGCTCATTGAGTTTTCAAACTGTGAATCTCTGATGAGCTCAGGGAGTTGAAGACCGTCAAAGATGCCAGCTTTCAACTTATCCATGGTCAATCCTGGAAAAGCGTGGCACAAGTAAGTAAAGCAAACACCATCTTTGTTCAGAGCTTTGGGGAACTGTATGATCAATTGGACCTTGATGTGCAGCGGTGGGAAAAGTATTCTGTCTGTCCACCAGCGGGTTGTCTATGACGCTGCATTCACCGCAGATGTGGCAAAATACAAAACAAAAATATTGGTCAGTCAAAAATTGCCGCATGTAAACGCTTCAGAATTAGTTTATTTAAAGAAATACAAAAAAATCATATAACTAGAAAATACCGTAACATGTAAAAAACATCATGCGGCGATATATCAAAAGGTAGACCTTATTAAGCAAAAGCAATGTGAATTTTGGATTGAGCATATCAAAGGTGTGCTAAATCAGCTTTAAAAAATATGACAATACAGTTGGTTGTGGCGGTTGTAATAAATTCAGTACGACCTTCAGCTACTCCATATTGGTTATTAAAATGCTGAATTTGATGATCTTTTGATGCACACAGGTGAGGTGGCTCGGTTGGGGCAAAATGCAAAGTTTTTTAAGTCCTGCAGATAGAAATAAAAAATTTCTATTGTCAAAGAATGAAAACTATGCTGAATTGAATGATAAACAATGGTTGTTAGATATAGAATTTCTTGCTGACTTAACAAATAAGATAAATTACCTGAATCAAAAACTACAAGGCAAGAACAATATGATTAGTTCACTAAGTGTTTTGAAGGCTAAATTAATTTTATGGAAAATATTTTTGGCTCAAAATTCCTTGTCGTATTTCCTTATAACGAAGGAAATGAGCACAAATATGTCAACTAATAAAGCAGGATTAATATGCGCAACATATTAAAATTCTGCTGGATGAATTTAAATGCCGATTTGAAGAATTGTTTTCTTTGGAATCAATTATTCAGTTTTTAATGAATCTGTTTAATTCAGAATGCATTGATATTGCAGCCACTATTACCTCTTATCTAGCATGAACAATGAGGAAAGAAAAATATAAATTATCACCTTGAAAAATGACTTTATTTTAAGATCCCATCTTATCAGTAGTCAGTTTGGAAATTTGACTAATGATGAGAAATATGCACTTATGGGAAAATTTGCAAACATAGTTCTTTCATTTCGTGGTTCAACATATGTGTGCAAATCTCTCTTTCCAAATATTTAAGATTATAAGATGTCAGAGCCGGCAAAGACCCTGTGGTCCACTTCTGGGCCAGCTCTCCTTCAAACCACGCCGATGCACTTAAAGTGTGCATCTAAGCGGTTCTTAAACATGTTTATGGTTGTTGATTTAACATCGATCTCCGGAAACTGGTTCCAAGAGGAAACCACCTTGTTTGACAAAAAATCTTTGCTATATTTGTTTCAAATCTTCGTTTCTTAAGTTTGTATCCATGGCTTCGGGTTCTTGAGGAAACGTCCAACTCGAAAAGGTTTTCAATTTTTACTTTATCAAAATTGTTTAGGATCTTAAAGACTTGTATGAGTTCTCCTCTTAACCTTCTCTCAAGTGATTGCGCGTTGACTGCTTTAAGCCTGTATTCGTAGGACTTTTGACATAGCCTGGGTATTATTTTTGTAGCACGATGTTGCACTCTCTCCAACATTTCTATATCTTTCCGCAAGTATGGATTCAAAAACTGAAATGCGTATTCCAAATAAGGTCGAACCAAAGATTTGTACATGGAAATTACGACTACTATATTTTCTGATTTGTAGGCAAAATTTCTATATATGAAATTGAGCATCTGTTTGCTTTCTTGCATGCCTCCGCGCACTGTCTTCCAACTTTCAAATTGTTGCAGACTATAACACCAAGATCTTTTTATTCTGATAACTTTTTCAGTTGTTGGCCTTTTATTGTATAGTTAAATTCTTCGTTTCTTGCTCCAATGTGTAGTACCTTGCAATTATCATTGTTAAGTTTCATCTGCCAACTTTATGATCATTCCACAATGCTGTTTAAGTCTTTCTGGATTTTATGTTGATCGGCAAGTGTTATTGTTTACCACCCAGATTGATATCGTCAACAAATTTTGAGAAAAGGCTCGCTATGCCTTCATCTAAGTCGTTTGCATATATTAGAAAAGGACAGTCAAAATATCGTTCTCGCTTCACTGATGCAAATATGGACAAAGATTTAAGAGTACGCACGTCGTCCTATGAAACAGACTATAATAATTTGGATAAAATATGCACTGTCATTCTTCTCTTTAAATGTAAGTACATACTAGTTCTCATTGCTGTTATTTTTGACAACACGATGTAGAAGCATTTTCTTCGTATTCATATGTAAATCTTAATGTGATCAGTGATTTAGATTGCTCATACCTTTGGTCATTGCTTCTTCGTTGCTTCATATTTTTTTAATATTATGATATCCATCTAAAAAAATAATTGTCTGTTGCATTTCTTTCAAAGAAAAGTACCGTACTTTCTTTTTTGAAAGAAGTAAATGTAACTTCAACTCTAAGAAAATCTTAAAATTTGTATAGATTGTTTTATTAGACTCTTTGATTAATCAAAAATACAGTCTGAGCATAAAATATATAATAATATACTTCGGTCCAATAAATTCCTAATAAGCTTTTCTTACAGTCATTTGGCGTAGAACTGTTGATTGATGACAAAGTTGTCTGTTGTCGAAAACAAGGTCTGCTGACCAAATGTCGCGTGCTCTCACTTATACTGATTTATGACCTTACGACCTTCAAAACTTTTAATAATTCACGGACTAAACTTGGAAGGACCTTGACAATTATATCACTTGAAAGAAAATGTAAAAAAAACATAAGGACGTGAGATTTCGATAGTATCGGCCAAAAGGTTATGAAGTTATTGCCAAATAATTCCCCGGCTAACTTGGGAGGGCTTTGACAATTATATCATTAGGAAGAGAATATTATAAATCAACATAAGGCTTCCAAATTTCGTTAGAATAAGCCAAATAGTTATGATGTTATTGCCAAATAATTCCCTGGCTAAACTTAGGAAGACTGGAAAATATATAATTCGAAAGAGAGTATAAAACAACCTAAGGGGCTCAAATTACGTGTGTCTGCGGAATAGTTATGATATAATTGCCAAAACAAAATAATTCTCGGGATAACCTTGGGTGGTGGTGAAGTGGTGTAGGGGGTGGGAGTGTAGGCGGTATTGGCGTAGGTGGGGATGATGTAAGTGTTGGTGATGTAGGTGTTGGTGGTTTAGGTTGTGATGTGGGTGGTTCTGGTGCAGGTGTAGGTGTCGGTGGTGGTAGTGTAGGAGGTAGTGGTGTATCTCGTGGTGGTGTAGGTGGTAGTGGTGTTGGTGGGGGTGCATGTGGTAGTGGTGTAGGTCGTGGTGGTGTAGGTCGTGGTATTGTAGGTGGTTGTTGTGTAGGCGGTGGTGGTGTAGGTGGTGGCGATGTAGGAAGTGGTTTAGGTGGTAGGGGTTAAGGCAGTACATGTGGTGGTGGTGTATGTGGCGATGGTTTTGCTGGCGGTGCAGGTGGCGGCGGTGTAGGTGGTGTAGCTAGTGTATCTGGTAGCGGCGTGGTTTAGGTGGCGGTGGTGTAAGTACCGGTAGTGTATGTGTAGGTGGTAGCAGTGTGGTGTAGGTGTTGATGGTTTAAGTAGTGGTGGTGTAGGTGGTCAAGTGTTGGTTGTGTAGGTGAGGGTGGTGTAGGCGGAAGCAGTGTGATGTAGGTGGTCAAGTGTTAGCGTTAGGGGTTCAGGTGTTGGTTGTGTAGGTGTTGGTGGTTTAGGTGGCAACAGTGTGGTGTAGGTGTTGTTGGTGTAAGTAGTGGTGTAGGTGGTCAAGTGTTAGCGCTAGTAGTTCAGGTGTTGGCTGTTTAGGTGTTGGTGGTAGCAGTATGGTGTTGGTGGTGGTGTAGGTGAGGTAGTTCGTAGTGTTGCAGGTTGCTGTGGTGACGGTAGTGGTGATGTAGGTGGTGTAATTGGTGGTAGTAGTTTAGGTGTTGGCGGTGTAGGTTTTGGTGCTGGTTTCGGTGTAGGTGGGGGTGTGTAGGTAGTGGTGATGTAATTAGTGTAAGTAATGGTGGTGTAATGGGTGGCGGTAGTTTAGGTGTTGTCGGTATAGGTGGTGGTGGTGGTTTAGGTGTTGGCAGTATATGTTTTAGAGGTGAGGTGGTGGTGTAGTTGGTGGTGTACGTGGTCATGTGGTAGCGGTGTAGGTAGTAGTAGTGTAGCTGGTGGTGGTGTCAGTGGTAGTGGTGTAGCTAGTGGTGGTGTAGGTGGGGACGGTGTAGGTGGGGACGGTGTAGGTGATGCTGGTATATGTGGTAGGGGTGTAGGTTGTTGTGTAGGTAGTGTTGATGTAGGCAGTGATGATTTAGGTGGTGGTGTAAGTGGTGTTGATATAAGTGGTGGTGGTGTAGTTGCTAGGGCTGGAGTTGGTGTATGTGGTGGTATTTTAGGGGCGGTATTGTAGGTTGTATTGATGTAGGTGGTATAGGTGGTAGCAGGGTAAGTGATAGTGATGAAGCTGGTGGTGATGTAGGTGGTGGTCTAGGTAGTGGTGTTGGTGTATGTGGTGTTGTAATGGTGCTGATGTAGGTGATTGGTGTATATGTGGTGGCGGTGGTAGTGATGTAGGTGGTGGTGTAAGTAGTGGTGGTGTAGGTAGTGTAAGTGTTGGTGGTGTAAGTAGTGGTGGTGTAGGTAGTGTAAGTGTTGGTGGTGTAGATGGTAAGGTGTAGGTGGTGGTGATGTAGGGGGCGGCGATGTAGATGGTGATCATGTAAGTGGTGCTAGTGTAGGTGGTAGTGCTTTAGGTGGTAGTGCTGTAGGTGGAGGCTGTGTAGGATGTGGCGGTGTAGGTAGTGTTGGCTTTGTTGGTGGTCATGTAGGTGGTGGTGGTGGTGTAGGTGTTGCTATAGGTTGTGTAGATGATTATTCGAAAGAGAATGTAAAGCAACATAAAGGTTTTAAATTTCCTTAGAATTGGCAGAATAGTTACAATATCATTACATAAACAAAAAAAAAAGCAAAACAGGACCGACCGACTGATAACCGACTGACCGAAATAGTGAGATGTATAGTCGCCCGCGACTAGACTCGCATGCGACTTAGGCTCCAGTCACCCAAGCTTACGACCTATTCCTGACCACCTGCGACCAAAAATCAAGCGATCGCGAGTAGTCGTGCGACCGGTGGGCTGGCTACTAGTGGCCGACTAGTAGCCTACTAGTGGGTGTCCGGGTGGCGTTCAGTGTGGCTGCCACCTGGCATCGGGCGCCGACAACCTACGAGTAGTTATCCACTGGTGAAACACCAGTCAGCCACTAGTCACGACCATCAAACTTCTGACAGGTAGGCGGCGAACACCTCTCGTTCGCAACAAATCTTCGTTCACTGTTTGGCGATGGGTGGCCCACCAATCGGTGAGCAGTCGGCCAACGGTCGTCAATTTATAATGACCCTATATATAGGACGGCTTGTGGTGGCCCTGCACACAACTCTGCCTACCTCAGTAGGGTCAACACCATGGGCATTCCACTAGCACCCCATCAACTAGAACAGCAGGATGTCATTCTCTTGTATCGTCTGAGGCAACTGTTGAAACGCACAAGGTGACCGATCTTCGTCTGGTGGACGACCTACGGAGGAATCTCTGCCGTCCAAACTGGTCGCAGGTGGTTTTCGATGTAATATCGACAACCACCGGAGATCAGTCTTGCTCGGCCGACCAGCTACGACCTTATTAGTGACTATTAGCAACTTCCAAAGACTACCTGCAACTGGCGCCGGTGGTCGGAAACAGGTCGTAAGCTTGGTGTGACTGGGCCCTAAAAATAACGAGTCCTGCTGACCAAAAAGTCGCATTCCCTCACTTATTCTGTATAGCCTAGCCTAGCCTAGCCTAGCATAGCCTAGAATAGCCTAATCTAAACTTGCCTAGTATAGCATAGCTATCATAGCCAAACATAGCATAGTATATCCTATCCTGTTTTAGTCTAGTATAGCCAAGCCTAGCCAAACATAGGTTAGCCTAGCCTAAAATAGAATAGCATTGCTGTGCCTGGCCTAACTTAGCCTAGCTTAGTATAATCTACCGAGCCTAGTATAATCTAGCATATTATAGCCTACTTTATCCTACCTTAGCTTAGTATAGCCTAGCCTAGCTTAGTAGACCATAGTCTAACCTAGCATATTATAGTATAGCCTAGCCTAACTTAGTAGACCCTAGTCTAACCTAGCATATTATAGTATAGCCTAGCCTAGCTTTGTAGACCCTAGTCTAACCTAGCATATTATAGTATAGCCTAGCTTAGCCTAGTATAGCCTTGCTAGAGCGTAGCATTGCCTAGTGTAGCCTGGCTTACTATAGACTAGCTTACTATAGCCTAGCCTAGCCAACCAGGTATGGCTTAGCTTTACATGCAAGAGCCTAGCCTAGCGTCGCCTAGCCTAGAATAGCCAAGCTAGAATGGGCTACTATAGCCTAGCCAATATATCCTTGCATACGATAGCCTAGCCCAGCATAGCATACTATAGCCTAGCTTGGTATATCCTATCCTAGTATAACCCCACCTAACATAATATTACTAAGCGTATGATATTATAGCATAGCCTAGTATATCCTAGCCTAGTATAGCATACCATACCCTAGACTAAAATAACCTTGCATAGCTTAGCTTATTATAGCCTTGTTTAGCTATCCTATCGTAGCCTAACATAATATTACCTAGCATAGCCTAACATAGCCTAGCATAGCAGAGCATAACCCTCCCTAGCCTATTATACTTCAGCCTACCCTAGGATAGCATAGTATAGCCGTGTCTAGCCTAGCCTAGCATAGTATAACCTATTTTAGCCTTAACTATCCTAGACAAGTATAACCTATACTATTCTATTATACCAGAGTCAATCATGGCTTAGTATTGTCAAGCATAACATACTATATGCTATCCTAGCCTAGCATTTTATAGCCTAAATTAGCATAGTATATCTTACCTTTGTACATTATTTCTTAGCATAGCTTAGCATAGTATAGCCTAGCCTATAATAGCCTATTCTAGGCTTGCCTAGCAGAGTATAGCATGTTATAGCCTACTCTAGTCTAGCAGAGTATGGGCCGAATAGTTATGATGTTATTGCCAAAACAAAATAATTCCCAGGCTAACCTTGGTTGTTGTTGTGTTGTTTTTTTTTGTTTATTTTTTTTAAAGAGCTCATCTGGCGACTGCCTACTTGGGCATTAGTCGCCGTATTAAAACTGGCCTAGTTCTAGGCTACTTTAAAATAAAATTAAAGAGAGAAAAAACTAACCTTTGGCAATTATATCATTCGAAAGAGAATGTAAACAATATAAAGTTTTCAAATTTCGTTAGAATCAGCAAATAGTGATGATGTTATTACAAAAATAAATAAATAAAAAGCAAAACGGAACCGACCGACCGACCGACTTAGTGAGATGTAGAGTAGCTTGCGTCTAGACTTGCACGCGACTAATAAAACTACATTGAAAAAAAATCTAGAGAAAAACAAGACCTGAATTTAACAAAATCGTGAGGCTCTTAAATTCCACATTTTCTGGTTACTTTTCGAGTAAATTCTTGGTTTTAATTCAAATGCAGAACACATTTCCTGCCTATGATTATTTCCTTTAGCTAATGCCATCTAAAAAAGATCACTCTTAAACAGTGCGTTACCATTGTTTCCGTGGTTCAATTCGAATCGAGTTTTTGAAATAAATCCACTTTTCATCATCTCCTGCCTTTAGATCTAGAAAAAGATCTAAAAAATATGTGAGGAGCAGGTTTGAGCTGATCTCGCAACTATGCTTTTAATGGATTAGCTTTAGTTTATACCAGATTGACATAGCTATTTTTATTTTCTAATTGCAAGGCGACGGACTAAAAATTTTGACTTATATTCCTGCAGACGTAGGTAAAGATACGCGTCGGAAATATATAAATTCCAAGGTTGTGTTTTGAGAAATTAATTTACACTTTTAAATATAAGCTTCTAAAATTTGTTGTTTTTCACTTAGCTGCTTCAAGATATGCAAGGTAGCTACGAAAATGTGAAGCTGGTATTATGATTACTTTTCACCCCGAATTTTTCACAATTCTGATTGTGCTCCTGGGACTCTGGACTTTTACGGAACGTCTTGTCCACCTTTGCCTGCAATTATGAATCAGGGATATGAATCGACTGGAGATGTCAATTGATGCAATGTGGCTCCTGATTCACTCGTCTTCATAAGTAGGTAGCCACTGTGTTTAATTCGTTTAAAATATGTTTATGGCAAGTTCATGGCAAGATTGTTTTCATGCGCATCCCCACTTTGAAAATTACGCAAAGCTTGGCACAATAAAAAAATAATAATGAGCTCGTTTTAAGACATCTGTTAGAACCCCAAGTTAATAATGTAACAATTTAAATGCTAATTTTCTTTTTCGTTAAATTGGGCTCTTATACTATTTCAATTAAAATTTACTAATAATAGATTCATGGCCTTTAATCACTTTGAAACACACATATTTAAGGTGAAGTATTCGTCCTCATTTAATATTAGAAATTTTCTTCGAATTCTACATTCGCGACATATTTTAGAATAGCTTAATTATAATCTTAGCAAATCAAAAGGAATAGTCAAGACGAGGGTAAAAAAAATTGTGTATTCAAGTTTCAGCATAATATGCATAAAAGTAAATTCAAAATACAAATTATTTCCCGTGCCGTGTATTTTTAGCCGCGTGTGAATCTATACCTCACTATGTCATCGGTCGGTCGGTTCCCCGGTCCCCGTTTTGCTTTTTTGCTTTTTGGGGGGTTTGGTAATAACATTGTAACTATTTGGGCGATTCAAACAAAATTTGAAACCTTTATGTTGTTTTACATTCTCTTTCGAATGATATAATTGTCAAGGTCCTCCCAAGGTTATCCCTGGAATTATTGAATGTTTTGAAGGTCGTAACGTCATAAATCAGAATAAACAAGAGCACGCGACTTTGGTCAGCAGACCTTGTTTTTAACCAAGATAAGTGCCAGATATCAAATGAACGAAACCAAACTATTTAAAAAAAATAGTATACGTTGCCTTAGATGCTGATGATCTATCTTAGTCCTAAAAAAGATTGCCTTTCCAGGAAGGATATTTGAAATTTAATCGGATGACGTTTCTCATTAACAGCCCGGAGGAGAATCAAAGGGTGATACTTATATTACGCCAAGCCAACGCAAATTATTTTTAAAAGAAGTATATATAAAAGTTTGGTTCGTTAAATATTCTTAACGAAGCTCATATTATTTTTTTTCGTCCAAATTTTATCAACCCTACAAAAATAATCAAAAATATATTCTTTTTGGATCATATGAAGATCTTCCCCCCCCCAAGTAGGTTTTTTGGGGGGAGGATCTTCATGTGATCCACTTTTTATAAATACTCTGAACTTTACCACTAATAATAATAATAATAATAATGAGAATATCTTAATTTTAGAAACATGCAAAAACATACCAATTTTATTCAAAGAAATCATATAAAGTTTGACAAACAAAATGGTGAAGTTTAGAAATAGATGAATATCGAATGCTTTGTATTAAAAAAAAAAATAATGACCACATTTTGCCCAGGTACTCAGTATCAAGAGTACCATGGACCGTGATACTTTCAAGACTGTTGTGCTGCCCTTGTTAACTGAAGATTCTCTGTCAGATATTAATTCTCTTAAGCAACGTAGAATGCTTAAAAGTGAAGTGAAATGTCCGTCTTGTGAAAGTAAAATGAACTAGACGAAGTATGTCGAATCGTCTAATGATGGCTATGCTTGGAAATGCCAGACCAAAGATTGTGCCAAGTATAAATCTACAGTATCTATAAAGACTGGATCGTTTTTTTCCAACTCTAGATTAACGCTTCAGACCTGGGTTCATGCAATCTATATGTGGAGTGAATGTATCAGTGAATCAAGGGCAAGCCGTCAAGTTGGTGTTTCTGAGAAGACCATGATCGACTGCTACAGTTTTTTTCGGGAAGTTTACAGTAGATATCTTCAGGCTAACTAACCCAGTGCAACTTGGTGGTCCAGGGACAGTTGTGTTTATCGATGAATCGTGTTTTTCTCACAAACCAAAGCATCATCGGGGCAGAGGACCTCACACTCCTATGTGGGTGTTTGGAATGGTCGATACCAGCACCTCACCAGGAACAGGATACATGGAAATTGTAGACAAAAGGGATGCTGCCACACTTCTCCCTATAATACAAGCAGTAGTGCAACGGGGATCGATAATCCACAGTGATGAGTGGAAGGCATACATTAATATACAAGACCTTGGCTTCACACACAGGACAGTGAACCATTCACTCAATTTTGTGGATCCGCAAACTGGTGTCCACACTCAGGCCATAGAATCGTACTGGAACAAACATAAAGCACATATCAGCATGATGCGAGGATGCAGGCGGGACTTCTGGAATTCCTATCCTCAAGAATTTATGTGGAGTAACCGTTTCTTCAGGAATGCTTTTGATAACCTATGTACTCATATTTCCTTGCAATATTTAGTGCAATAATTCTTTATTAAGAACCTCTATACACAAATTTCCTGCAATATTAAGTGCAACAAAAGAGTAATCTGAATAATGTTTTATTATTTATTCCATATTTAGTTTATTTATATTAAAATGTTGAAGGGGGGGGGATCTTCATATGAGCGCGACTGGGGGAGGGGAGGTGGATCTTCAGTTGAGTATTTTTTGGGGAAAGATCTTCATATGATCCATTTTTCTTTTTAATGATAGTAGAAGAAAAATAATTCAGCAAACTTTCATTTTTAATTACCAATTTCTACAAAACTAAAACTCAATTCTATATCTATTATTCCATTACAATCTATAATTTAGGAAGACAATTTTCTTAACAGTTTGAATTTTTAGTTTGATGTGTTACAAATTTGGGGATATGGATATAGTCGTGGACAAAAGTCTTGACATTTGTTTCTTGTGCACGCCTTCCAATGATTCTTCAATTTGTTGGGGTCTAATTTAGGAGGTGTTCATTTTCAAAAACTCACAGGAGAGTTCAATCCAGGATACATGTATGGTAATGTTAAAACACATAAAAATAACAACCCCTTAAGACCGATAATCTCGCAAATTCCCATGCCAACATACAAAATTTCAAAAGAAATCAACAAAATTATCAGTGACTACATCCTAAATGAATATTCTATTAAATCAACAGATGAATTTATTGATATAATTCACACTACAAAACCAAATGGAATCATAGCCTTATTGGACGTTGTTGTAGAATACCTTTTGATCGTTATATACTTCTTTTTTTCGAAGTATGCTTTTGTCTAAGAATGCTATTTTTTGTTGATTTTAAGAAAGAGCTGCTTAAACACGTAAGGATATAGAGAAACGCACAGGAATGATCCCAAAATAACCATATATTTTAAATTTAACAATTTACTACACAAAAAAACATGAACTACAGAAATACTACGAATTTAACATACACAAAAATGACTTCAAGTTTTTAAGTAAGGCTTTTTAACTGGTCCCTATTATATCGGTCAACTCACTACTCACTTCAATATAAAAGAATTAGGCTAATTGTCTCTTTTGGAGTTTAAATACCTTGGCTGCTCTGGCAGGGGGTTTGAGTTTGACCTTGAACTCAATGAGCCCAGACACCACAGGAATCTGGTGCGTTCTTTGACGCGCGTGCTTCGACCAGATTGTTGGAGGGGGACTGGATGACTTGGCAGTTACAAGATACTTTAGCGAGTGTAGCAGATGGGGGTCCACAGGGTATTCAGGGGGGAGGTCTTCTTCAAGGGCGAGAACTATCACGGTGCTTAAGGAGGCACCAGGATAGGCGGGGTCTCTCTGACAAGAGTAAATTGAACTTGGTGCTTAAACCAAGTTAACTTAGAGTTCGGTGTGACCCCTGGGTAAATGCTCGAGGAGGAGCTTTTTCTTCTTCGTTTCGGAAGTCCTCAAGGTCAAGGATTATTAGGGTGCTTTGTGCTACACCAGAATAGTTGGGGTGGGATTTTCTCTGACGAGAATCAGTTGAACTTAGTTCCTAAACCAAGTTAACTTAGAGTTTGGTGTGACCACCGGATAATGGGCTCTAAAGGGAGCCTTTCTTCTTCTTTTCGTAATTCTTCAAGGGCGAGGACTATCCCTGGGCTTTAGAATGCACCAGGATAGGAAGAGTCTCTCTGACAAGAGTAAGTTTAACTTGAACAAGTTAACTTAGCGTTCGGTTTGATAACCAGGAACTAGCTCGAGGATGAGCTTCTTTTTAGTTCCAGTCTTGGTAGCCTGACCTCCATTGCCGGGGACTTCGTAGCCTGGCGACTCACGTATTCTACCTCATTTTTCCCAAGTGCTTGGTATTTATACCTCATCACCCCACTGGGGTAGGGGTAGGAGGAGGGGGGGGCTTGTGGACGGGCCGCAGGACGGTTCTTACTCCAACAGTTTTTCTCAGCAAGTCTTACCTCTGCTCTATCTGGCCTTTGAGCTTGAGAGAAACGCGTCTCTAATTTCGTACTTGAGGTGAAATTGAATATACACTCGTAGGGGAGATCTTGCCGTTTAAACCATACGGCTTTTCATAGAGACGAGTGGCGAGGGGCTGTGGTTACGAGCTTGACCCACAGTGCCTGGCCCGGATGTTTTTGCGGTCAACGTCCCGTGTCTCAACTGGGAGGGAACGGGAGAGGGACGATTCCCCTACAGACGTAGAAAGCCTCTTCACAAACGTACCCACCGAAGGAACAATAACCCCAATAAGTGACGAAGTATATAAAAACTCGAACAAACCTGCTCCTAAATCATACTCCAACATATTGAAGAATCTTTTGAAGGCGTGCACAATGGAAGCACCATTTCGCGCACCTAACGGAAAACTCTACAAACAAATTAATGGAGTTGCAATGGGCTCACCACTCGGACCCACTTTTGCAAACTTCTACATGGATCGCCTAGAAAAAGAAATATTGACGGAGAATCATCTTAAACCTTCAACTGACTGTCGTTTCGTTGACGATATATGAGTATATCTTGTAATTGACGATGAAAATCAACTGAAATTACTTAAAGCAAGAATGGAAGAGCACTCTGTATTAAAATTTACGTATGAACTCAATTCTAACGGAAAATTACCGTTTCTTGATATCGAAGTGACAGCAAGTGAAAATAAATACACAACCCAGGTATATACTAAACCAACGAAGTCTGGGAATTGTCTCAATGGAGATGACGAATGCCCAGAACGATATAAGAAAAGTGTCATAAGAACATACATTAGACGCGCATACAAATGCTGTTCGTCATGGGCAGTGTTCCATAACGAAATTTAAAGAATAAAACAAGTCCTCATCAATAATGGTTTCTCCAACACTATGGTGGACAAAGAAACAAATACATTCCTGAAAAACTTACATAAAAATAACAATAATAAAAATGAAGACAATAAGAAACACCCAATAAATATATTCTATATAAACGAAAGAACATTCAAGAATATTATACACCAAAATACAAAATACACGAATCCAGAAGAAACGCTATAAGTCACAATATATTATAAACCAAAAAAATAAGTAATCACCTCATTATCAACGACACAAGTACGAAAAAAGAATTGAAAACTTCCAATGTAATTTATGAATTCACCTGTCCGCATGAAGATTGCAAGCTTCATAATTCAAATAAATACATTGGAATTACAACCACATCCCTATCTCGTAGACTCACCATGCATCTGCAAAACGGCGCCATCAAGAACCACTACATGCAACATGGAATTCAACTAACACGAGAAACTTTAGTACAAATTACCATTATCAAAAGGAGAAGTGACCGCACACACCTTCATATCCTGGAAGCGATCCTAATCCAAGAAGAAAAACCGAAGATTAAGGCCCAATTGACCGCCTCCCAGCGAACCTTAAAACTCTTTACGGATTAACGGTCAATAACGACCGAAATCCCATTTATAAATGTACCTTTTCTAAGTACTTCCTGTCAACCACATTTCCCCTTCTTTTCATTATCTAAATTATCTTTAGTATATAAATGTAATGCCTTTAAATGTTTGACCAGTGTAAAATTAATTCGCTCCGAATATGGTCAAACGTGACCAAAAGCTCAGCTAGCTAAAAATAAACCATGAATATCAAAATACATATCTATAACCTTTCGCAAGACGAAAAAAGAATAATAAGGAAATTATAAAAGCAAAGAAACAAGCTTATCAAGGTTCAACTAGACCTGGTCTTTAATAAAACATGCATAAAAGAAAAACTTCTACCTAAATATACAAATATATATATATATATATATATATATATATATATATATATATATATATATATATATATATATATATATACACGAGGGGCGGTCAATAAGTTTTGCGAATCGGTAGGGCAAAACAGAGGAAGGGGGATGGCTGTTTGTGGGGGCGTTAGGACAAGTTATGACAAGTCAGGACCTGCAGCCGCAACTCTTTAAGAGTTCATTTTGGACGGAATGCCCAAACATGCCACCTTCATCCACTTACACACTTATTTTATACCATCTCATTCACTTGTATTGTAGTTACCCTTTTCTCTCTCTCAAACATTCACTCACACAATCAACCAAATTTACAACCTTGCGCCACACACCTTGACACTACCTTTCGTATACTCTTTTTACAAAATTATGTCAAGTTATTTTTGTTAAATGCATATGCCATCTCAGAAAACTCTATCACAAACTCATTCACAAATTATCCGCACCATAAATACCTCAACTACTCGTTTCTCGCTATAGCTACCCTTTATACAATAAAGATATTATTCGTCCCTTTTATTCACCGCTTGTAATACCTCATTTGTAGCAAATTCTGGTCTTTATCTATGTGAAAGGCCATTGTAATAATAAGAACGCGTCCAACGTCGGGCGGCGAAATTAATTCCTAAATTTAGAAAGAGATCATAGGAAGAAAAGTTGAGGCACCTCATGTTTACTTTCACTGGGAGTCGGTATCTGTACTGCCAAATTAGTGATGTCTTTAAAATAATAAATAGGTTTACGAATATAAATAATGACTCAATAGTCGAGTTGGATAATTGAGCAGCAACAGGAATTAACGGTTTTAAACTAAGTAAACAAAAGATTAAACACTGCGAAAGCATGAAATTTATTTTCTCATAAACAATACAAACTTGGAATAACTTGCCTTGAATCTTCGTTGAAAATACTGCAGAAATAGGTTTAAAAATAAAATCGATATTACTTAAAATATGATCTTACAGAAATAAGAGTTGTGAAACTAATTTTTTATCCATATCCTCCCTTTCTTTTATCTTTTCTTTCCATCTTACTTACACCATTTCCATTTTTTTCGAATTAGCATTGGGTAGATCATAGGGGCCTTAAAATTATCTACTTGTACTGCTCCATTCGAGATCTTTCCTTCTCGTTCAATAACATAGTATCACTTCAGTACTTATACCAAATGTTCTCTAGCATAGTATTATACAGCTTCCTGGACATTTCACACTCCAATCCTCAGGCCTACTACAACATAGATACTTCAAACATAGTCCTTTTTATGAGGGTAGTACCACAGAATTTTATATAACACTCTAATTAATCCTCAACCATGAAAAATATCACTTTATTCTCTTTTGAATTTACTCTTAACACACTCCTCACATATACCTTGTCAAAAGTTTCTATCAACATTTTCAAATACCTCTCACTCTCAGATATTATTACTACGTTACCAGCCAATACCAACATAGAACCAATCCCTCACCCCTCCTAATGAATTGCATAAACCTTTCTTTCATTACCATTCTTACTTCTTCCAGTATTCCATCCATAAATATATTAAACAGGCATTTTGATGTCACACACTTTTCATCCCCTCACTTCGGTTATCTATCACTCTAATGTATGAATTATTTCCAACCTAACACCAACGCACCATTTATCACTCACATCATACATTCTTCGCACCTGATATAACCTTTTTCTATTAATACGATAATAAGAATTCCCCAGATCTATGAACCCAGCGCAGACATTACATCTCCTATCCTTTGTCTTTTGTATGTGGCTGATTTAGTGCAAACACTTGACCCACGCACACCCTAACCACTCTAATCCCAACTTGAAAATCCTCTATAAATTCCTCAGTTATCCTCCTTATACACCCCGATCACAAATCTTCCATACACCCTGCCTATAACACCCATTTTTTAGCCAATCTGGCGACTGCCTACTTGGGCACAAGTGCCGTACTCACCACAGCTCACGACTAGGCTATATTTAAAAAACAAACAAATAATGTAAATAACAAAAACAACTATAGAAAGATCATAGGCCAATAAAACACTAAAAGAAGAAAACAAAACTTGCGACCCACAACAAACAGACAAATAAAGTGGAGGAGGTAAGCCCCCTCCAAAAGGTAGTATAGTCTGCAAGTCGGTGTGCACGAACCAGTCCCAAGTACAAGGGACAAGCGGTAGCGACCCCGCTCGTCCTGGTACTGGGACAGGTAACGTACGCGAAGATCACCCAGACGGGGACATTCTATTACACCCAAAAGACTTATCCCTCTATAATTCTTGCAATCACTTTTTCTCTTTTAACCTTATACAACGTTACTTACATTCACAACATTCTTCCAGTCCTCAGGCACTACTCCTCTTTCAAATGCATTTCAACACAGTCGCCAGATCTATTCTATATCTATAAAACAAACTTCACCACTTTTTAGATTTCTCAGGACTATATCGTATAATCTAGTTATATTTCACACCACTCACTCTCTCTTTCTCATTATAGGTGCCATACACACTTAATTACGCACACTTTCAACCCTGCAAATATCAAGTCACCGGCATAGTTTCCAAGGTCACACATGGATGCTTAACCTTTGCACATACCACTCCTCTCTCAAAAGCACTGCTACACCTCCTTTACTCGAAACACCCTGATTCAAATGTGATCCCACTCCATTAACTACAACTTACACAAACTCTTCATTCCCTTTTGTCTCATCAAATATACCGATATACCACTCATATTCCACCCACTCACTTAAATCACACATTAACGTGGATTAATCGGAATGGGTAGATGTGGTCTGCGACTGCCGCATCCATTTATAGATATTGCATATTGCGTTCGTAGGAACAAACTTTAGGATATGGGTTTCCCAGAGCGGTGACCTCTATCCTGCTTTAGTAGCCTTTATAAATCCGGGTCGGAGGACGGTATGTATATAATTGCACTGACAGAATGTTTTCAGTAGACAATGAAAATGGAAATTCATTTCTCTACCTAAGCAGATCTTCATGAAAACATAGAAAAAGAAGTCAAAGACTTCATCTGGTATTGCTAGTGATGAAATGTGGCGAGTAAAATATTATCCAGCAACCAAAATAGTGAAGTCGAGAGGCGTCAATACACAGCCAACAAACAAAGATCATATCTCAACATATTTTAAGTAAAGAGATGTTATGATCAAGAGGTTTGTTCCAAAATGTGAAACAGTTAAGAATGAATTTGATTTAAATGTCCTTTAAACTTTTACGAAATAATATGACGCAAAAAACTGAAATTAAAGTAAAGAGGAGTAAAGTGTCTGCATATAGCATTAACGGCAATGGATTATTTGTTAAATAAAAGAGTTCATTTTAATATCACATGCTCCAAATTCTCCAGGTTTGTCTCCTAGGAGTTTTCTCGTTTCCTTATCTTAAACATCCATTCAAAGGTAAATTGCATTCTGATATTAAATAAACTCAGAAATTAGTGAGAGCACTTTGGAGACATTACAACAGATGCATTGGGTTGTAGAAAAGATATCTTCCTTTTTAAATAACTTAAAATAAATGCTTCTTAAGTTGGTTTACATTGTTAAAAATTTGCTACAAGCTGTTTAAAGATAACTGTTGTACAGGATAGGCGTTCTCCAAGCTAAATTACTGACTCAAGCATTTAGAGTTAGCATGTCTAGCAATTTTCAAGCTAGTAATGTCTAGGCCAAGTTTGAACTACAAAAATAGTGTTTGGAAAACACATATACTGTATAAAGTACAACGTTAACGACTTGTGAATATTCTTTATCTCTATTGACTCAAAGTGACCGTGACCCATTTCTCAACATAATTGGTACACATACCAAAACCCATTCTAGCTCTAAGTCTTGGTTTCCAAAAGCAGAAGGCTTTGCATTTGGTGGAATGTTAAATGCCTTATTCATTATGAGTTCCTCAATAATAAGCAAACAACTTTAGTTAACCTATATATTCAACAATTGCAACGGTTAAATGAAACTCTTGAACAAAATCTTCTTTCACTGCTGAACTGAAGTGGGACATCATTCTGCGCGACAATTTGCTCCCCAAGGTGGCACGTTTAACCGAATAAAATCTTATTGCGTTAAGTTGAGCAGTTATTACTCATCTTTCTTACTCACTGGACAAAGAAGCATTTAATTTCCGTTTATTTATGTTATTATAACATCACCTAAATAGCAAAGTGTACTCTGATATGAAAGAGGTACAAAAGGATGGCAAATCATATATCTCATCTAAACCGAATGAATTCTTCAAGAAAGATAACGATTAATTGTTTAGTTAAACGATGCAAAAGACTTGCCAATAATGATAGATACTGTTGAATAGATGTGTTTTTCCGTATATTTAAGAGAGCTTTGCTTTCCGTTTAAGAAAACATTAATTTCTTAAAGTTTGGCAGTTTTTCATACTTTTTCATATTCAACTCACGCCATACGATATTCTAATATCATTTGATATTTAAATTTTGATCATATTGGTGCTCTTATTTTTACAATCAAAGAATAGTAGCTGAAAAAATTGCAATTGTTTCTCAATGTGTAGGAAAGCTACTTCAGCTTTGCATAAGCTGAATTTATTTATGTGCATACAATACACAAATGCCATGATAGGAACAATCTTCGGATTAATACACTCGCATTTCACTTGCTTTATCATTGGCTGATTATAATACATGAGTGGAAACAAACAGCTTCACACCATGAAATAAATTATACCTCATTGCGTATGGTTAATCATTGGAGTAGAGCCGACGATTTGGTGATAGCATAGGTTTCAGCAACCCGCAGTTTGGATCTCTTGTTATGACGTAGGTTACCGCTGAGTTAGGCCCATTTTGGGAGAATCGTTGCCAAGAACCTAAGGCAAATTAGTTAATGAGGTTGAAAAGAGATAAGAGAGGCAATTATTATGATTAATTAGTGGAAAATGAAAGAAATTATAGATATGATTTTGAAACCCAGACTTTAAACTGAGTTCAATATGTAATAAGCTCTGTAAACTACCAATTTTTATTTAGAATAAAACAAAAATCATCGCTGGCTGTGCAACCACCATAAAGATGTTCGGATGGAAACTGCAGGTAAAGCGGAATTAAAAAGATATGTTAAGGGTACATAGCATCAACTCTTCAAGATGGAATTTGTGTGTAATTGTGGTGAAATGTTTCTTAAAATGGTTGCTTTGCTGTACCTAGTTAGCGGTCCCCTTGTGCGTCTCTTACACATCGGTTGCATTTGCGTGTATTTTAATCTGTCGCATATAAAAAAATGCTTGATTTGTCATGTGATTATTTTTTAGCTCCTATAGAGTTTTTCATCTCTATCTTTGATCCTCACTATTCCAGAATGCCATCATTACACTTCCTTTTACAAGGTATCTATATGTACAATGAAAGGGTTATGATAAAATGAATTATAATGCATATTTATGTTAATATGTGGTAATCTATGTTGAAAACACATGCTACCTGCGATGAAAGTCTATATTCTTAAATTTATTAAGTGCCAGGACTTTTGTGAGTCACTAGAAGTTCAGACCTTATGTAATACCAATGTTTCTATGTATGCATTTTTCGCACGAATTGCTCCTGGAAGTTTAAAAAAGATCTCTTTTACCCGAGCTTACTATTCATACAATTTCTATTTATCCAAAGCTTTCCTTCATTTATCTATTTTTATTTTATTTTCACCTATTAAAATCACCCTTTCCAGGTCATCAGTTTCACTCCTTTCTCATTTAAATATCCCTGCTATTCTTTCCTCCTTGCTTTTTTGTATATGTATTTTTATTATAATTCAGGCAGATCTTCTCTTCGTTTCAGATACTATTTAGTATACCTTCTTATATTTGGGATCTTTTTTAGAGCATCAAGTTGAATGGGAAGTTCACTATGTTTAAACTGCTCAAACATTTTTACCAAGTCTGTTAACATGATCAATTTCCTTTTATATTAGCCAAAAAGGAAAAATTGATATCTGAAGTCAATATATTTTTGTTTCTTTGCTTGTTATTTGATATCCAATTTTATTGCCCTGGGGTGCGAGTTTCTACCAAACAGGGCCTATAAAAACCCGACTAGGAAGGATAGAAAAGTGCTTTTGAGTCAAAAGAAAAACCTAATGGCTCTTTTTGACAGCAGGTCGAACACCTCTGCATGCAATTATTTTTAAGCCGAACTTTCTACGCATGGCTTCATTTATGTAGTGTAGAAAAGTTTATTTTTATGCATCCTCTGCTATATATGGTAAAATCATTTTATAATAAAATATAAAAAAGCTCAATTTATAGCACAGAGTAAAGTCCTTTATTCACAGTTTGAAATTTTTCTATTTTACTACTCTACGCCTACTCAGAAGATGCTAGGCTAGTTATTTTAATGAAATAAAATAAAAATAAAGCATTTGGCGCACAAGTTAATTTTGAGGCTCTTAAATTCTTTTTATTTAATATAACCAGATGCTGCTTGAATAAATTATCCCATACACAGAAAAATCCAGCTGCAGGGAAGTGTGAAATTTGCCAGTAATCAGCTGATGTGTTTTAAAGGAGAGATTCATTGTGGTTGTTTTTGTTTCATCCGATTGAGCACGAAAGAGAAAGAACGTGGCTTGAGGCAACCTGCTATTACCCATCTCTTTTTTCTTCATTACTCCGTAAAATGCTACATAAATCACCGCGATTAGAGAATTATGTAAGAACTTGTTTATTTATATATTAATAAGGAAAGATTTAAATAATTTTATATCTATGTATATTGTGAAATATATCAATATTTCTGCCTTTAACTATGTTTATATTAATCTATCAGCTGTGAAAAAACGCGTCTCCTAGCTGTAGCAGACTGTAATTACCATAGAAATAATATATATATATATATATATATATATATATATATATATATATATATATATATATATATATATTACACTATATTTAAACTAGGGAACTTTTCTGGATTTTCTTTTCATAAAAAAAAATGTATGTAGAAAAATTGACCAGGAGCAAATTTCGGTATATGAATATGGTCATGTAAAGGTCTTTCAACAAGGACGCTCGAGCTTTGTCAGGCGATAGTAGCCATGTTGTTAAGGCAGCATCTGGCAATCTCACTGTGAACTATTTAGTAGTATTTGGCAAGTCACGATGGAAGGTTATAGCGTTGAACAATGTGTGAAAATCATCAAGTGTTATTATCAAAATCAGTGCTCCGTCGACAAACGTTCTGCGCATTACGTGATTTCTATCCTCGCCACAGAGACGAGGCCCATTTTTCGATGAGTGGATTTGTAAACAAGCAAAATTGTTGGATTTGGGACAAAAACAATCCAAATGAGATACACCATCACCAATTGCATCCCAACAAATTCACTGTTTGGTGAGGATTTTCGTCTAACGGAATCATCGGTCCTTATTTTTTTGAGAACGAAGATGGGATTGCCATAACCGTCAACGGCGAGACCTACAGATCGATGATAAGCAACTACTTGTGCCCTAAACTGGATTATATGCCTGATATGGATACTGACGAAATGTGGTTCCAACAGGACGGCGCTACGTGCCACACTGCGCACGCCACGATAGACATTTTGCACCAGCGATTTCAGGGTAGGGTCATCTCGCGCGGCTGCGACGTCAACTGGCCACCGAGATCATGCGATTTAACGCCATTAGACTAATTTCTTTGGGGCTACCTTAAATCGCAGGTCTATGCAAATAATCTGCAAACAGTTGATGTTCTCAAAATCAACACAGCAAAAACCATCCAGCAAATTCAGCCAGATTTATGCGAGAAAGTCATCGAAAATTGGGCCTCCCGAATACGTTCCATCAAGCGAAGCCGCGGCAGACATTTGAACGACGGCATATTCCACACTTAATGCCATAAAATGTACTTTCAAATTTAAAATAAATTGAGTGCATATATCACACACAACCTGTTCTATTGACATTTAAAAATTGAGCGACCTTATTGAAAGACCCTTTACAAAGGTTTTAACATTATTTTATTTTAAGAGTATATTTTAACTTTGGATGTTTTAAAAACAAAATGGTGAAGTTCAGAAAAATAATGAGAAAATTTATTAAACTTAAGTCATTGCTATTTTGTCCGTATATTCAAAGATTTTATTGATGTTCCTTCTAAAACAGATTTTCCATTTTAATCTTTAGCACGTGTCATTAAAACGTCTATTCCATTGTGTGCCGAGATGAAATTGACAAGAATCAACATATCTGCTTACCTGCACGCTGGCCACGACGAGACCGATATCGCCAAGCGGCTAAATGTCAGCCGCATAACCATCCACATAGTCTCGGAGAGTCTCAAGAACGGGAAAGAGCTCAAAGATCGAACTCGTTCAGGCAGAACTCAAGTTGTCAACCATTTGGCTGTGAGAAAGGCCTTTGAAATTGCTCCAAAGCTCAAAATAACTGCTGCACTCGTGAAGAAGGACATTTCGGTGGCCACGGTACCCAGGGTCATCAAGGACGGCAGCGGAAAGAGCATGAGTTGCGTGGAAAGCCTCTGTTTACCGATCCTATGCGAGAACAACGTCGTGAACGCTGTCATCGCCCTCTCAACAACTTGAAGAGTCATTGCAATCGAATTGTCATTTTTTTCAACACAAAAACCCTCTGCGTGGTAAGCTTCGGCCAGGACGTCTCCGAGGTCCGCTAGGTGTCCATGACCAAGCACTCGGCCTCTGTGATGAAACTTGGCGTCTTGACTTTGAATGGCGAGAAGATGCCGCCGGTGTGGTTCGCCTCCGATTACAGGGACACCTTGGCCACGAAAGTTCTGCCCTGTGTGAGAAAGATCACGAAGAATGCGGCCTACGGTGCCCCGCCCCCTCGGCCAAGACCGAGCAAGTGTGGTTGGGGTCGAACATGAACTTCTGATCAAAGGACATTTGACTCCCGCAGTCGACGACCTCAATCCCATCGACTACAATGTGTGGGCCCAATGCGAGGGCCCCGGCTGCAAGGTTCACCACCACAACGTCGAGGAGCTGAAGTCCTCCGTCAACCGCAAGTGGCCAACATGAGGAAGGACTTTGTCTGCAACGTGTGCGCGGCCTTCAGGTCTCGCCTCGAGAGCATGCTTGCCGGCGAGGGCTGTCGCATTGGTAATCTCACAATTTAAACACACATTTATGTGTTTAAACAACAAAAACTTGTCTAACTCTATCAAAACTATCATTGTTTCCTTTGTTGACGGCGTCATAACGAGTGTAACAAGACTTTTGAAATACCCAGTATGTGCATTTGTAGACAAACAACAAGTTTTTAATTTGAAAGGAGTTTCATTGCTTTGAGTTGCCCTAACTAACCTTTCTTTTCTTGGGGTTTCTTGAGCCACACCGTAGTAAATTTCACTTAAGGAATCGTACAATTTGTGTAGACTTTTATCTTATAAACGCCTTAGTAGAGCTCGATCTATTTGTCATAAATGAGTACCGAGGTAGGATAAAAAGTGCGTCGTAAAATTCCCCCTCATAATTAACAAATTTCAATATCATTGCTTGATCTGGCCCCTTACGACACTCATTGGTACAAATAGCTTGCTATTCATAGAAAAGTAACACTATTGCGCAGCTAAGGTAGGTTACTTCTTTCTTACGGAAAAGTTAAAAAAAAATCTTTATTCCGAATCTTAACTGGTACTTTGGAGCTTCAATGATTCGTCTTAGTTACTTGTCAAATAGAAAACTACGTCCAATGGCATGACGTCTCTAAATGTCAGTTATCTGTCTCTCTCATCCTCATTTGTTTGCTAAAAACGGTCCTCCAGTGATTCGGTCAGGGTTATCATGAACAAATCGCAACAATTTAATAAGTGAAAATAAAATACTACAAAATCCATCGTAAAGTTCATCCTATAATTGCACATAAAATAGCGCAGAGGAAATACCACTCATGCCTCAAGCGGCAACAGTTTGTTTCATTATCATAGCTCTGAGATTGCAATCAGTGTTTAATTGCAAGCTAAAGAAGGGTTATCCAGAAGGCACGACTATGGTTGCACGTCCAAACATTGACCTCTACTCTGAGATTTCTCCTTTGAAGCACAGAAAGTTACATCCCGTAAAACCAAATATCATTTAGCCTTCGTGTATCTGTTAACATTCACAATTTGTAAGATTTCAAGACACAGCAGTTTCTAAAGTGTCCTCTAAACTAGATATCTGGCTGTAATTTAATCAAATTCCCGTTAAAAATCTTTAGTCCAAAAGGTTAGGAATTCTCCATTTTGATCATTCGAATTATTTTAAGGAGCTTTAAGGGATGAGTGCTTCGTTGCAGAATTTACCTTTTTAAATATGATTAAAAACACATTTTTAATTTTAAAAAAAGCTTTAGAGCATCTTGTTTATTGCTATTTAAACTACAGCTCCAAGAAATGTCAAACTGATGTCAAATAAATGGTATATCTTTGCCCTTTCTTACAAATACCCGCATACCACCTTAAGCTCAGAAGTGGGGCCAGTAAAGATATCCAAATTCCCTCTACTTTTAAGTTTCTTAGGCTATTTACTTACTAAAGAACACAATAAGAATGTCACTTCTATTTGTTTTCCTTAAAGATTAAAAGTCACGAACAAGGTTTGCAAGCTCGCGATACCTTAGTCCACAACTGTGAATCGAACATAAAGCAAGGCCATGAATGACATCAATACTGCACTGACTCTACTTAACCCTCTTATATAAGGACGTGCTTCTAAGAATTTTTCCTAATGTCATCTCGGACGGGGACGGTGCTGTGTTAAAGCAATTGTAAAATTTTAGTTGGATAACATTATTTTTCTTTTCTGGAGAATATATTTAATGCCCCACGGAAAAATCGACGTTTTTGAATTCATAAATCTCAATTTTCTTGCTCTCTGAAAATTCTTCTCTAAGGTGGGCAAAGTCACAATTCTGACGGCCACGAGGTTCCTAGTCTGGATTTCGACAAACTCTCGCAAACTCTTCTCTGAATGCACTAATTAGCATTTTCAGTGGTATGTGATATGTGATATTCGTCCAATAGATTGTGCTTTTAGAATCTATCAGCTTTCTTCTATTGGGACTAATTCATGGACTTATTACCAATAACTATTCAAGATATAAATCAAGTTAGAATTCATGCTCAAACAAGCCATGCTAACAAATGAAACAGGAACAAAAGCAAAGAAGAAAAGACAAAAATACTAAGGTGCAGGCATATTCTTTTGGTCAATTTCTAAATTTTATGCCTTATCTCTGTTGACCATGAAAATGGCCTTGAACCTTTCCTCTGCTTAAACTTATTTCGAGGAAATAAATTTTATTCAGATTCAGTCTAGAAAAGGGCACTGCTCTTGTCTCTTAACCTTTGTAACTAGCAGAAAGAGCATTTTGTCCTTTTCTATGATATCTCTCCCAATTCCAAAATACAGATCACAGTCGACGTCCTAACAACGGGTTAACTGCTGGACCCAGACACGTTTTGTATATATAAATATATATATATATATATATATATATATATATATATATATATATATATATATATATATATATACATATATATATATATATATATATATATTATATATATATATATATATATATATATATATATATATATATATATATATATATTCAATCCTTTTACACGAACTGGTTGTTATGTGCAAATATGATTTTTGGTATATATGCATTTTTTTTTAATCTTAGCTTCTTCGAGATTGGCATATCCCGTGGCAATCTTTTTTCTCTTCTTCTCGTAGACAGTGTAGCGTTATCTACATCATCTAGTATATCAGGACTCCGTCTTTTCATGCCAAAAGGCAAACTACGCTCACTGGCGCGAAAGCATTGAAGTCTTCAAAATAGCCAATTATAATTATCTTTCTTTTTTTCTTACTCCCGTTTTAGGTTAGCCGCAAAACAGCAAATGACTTATATCTCTCATCGTTTTATATCTATTTATTTAACCATATTTTTCTCACTGACTTTTGTTTATCGACAATGTGGTGAGAATTTTTCATTCCAATAATTGATCGCACAGGAGGGACTGTCCTTGCGACATAATGAAGCCCTAGGGTAGCTTGTTTCTGAGGAATCAGTCCCACTACTTATCTTTCATTTACGCTATTAGCTCTAGGTATCGGAGCACTATCTCCGCTGGCGTGATATCAAATCGGTGCAGATTGTTGCCAGTAACGTAAATCACTAGGGTCCAAATTTACGTAAATTTCAAAATGAATTTATCTAGTTACTAATACCCCTACCTTGCTAAGAGATCTGCCATCGCTTATGTTGATTCTTTGCTTTAAATGTATTTTGTAATTTTTACAATGAGATGGCCTTGTTCCAATTACTACCAGTCACCATTTTCTTAAAAGTATTGGCATTTGATTATTCACCTGAGAGAAATCTCCAAAAGTCCTCCATATTCCTTTATTACTTTACTGATTCCATATTTTTCGTAATATCGAGGCTACTTTTATGATCATTCCTACGGTTCATTTGTTTTTAACTGCGGCGATGCAAGTAGGACTAAGGGTCATTCAAACCTCGTGTTGTCTTCATCTTATGTCCGCAACGAGTCGCCGGCTCAATGAAGCCAACTAAAACCAATGCTACCAAAGGTAATTGAGGTTACTGGGTTCAAATATGAAATAGGCTGACCACCAGGTGGAGCTACCTCGTGGTTAGGTATCTAAATTGGCCATTTTTTATATATCAAGGTAAAACCAAGGTCAACAGGGGTAATTGACGTCAATGAATAAAGTTCCGAGGTTAGTTGACCAACAGGTGGCATCCATTGTGGCTAGATTACCTAAATTGGCTATGTTAATAGATATGAAGGTGAAACCAATTTCACAAGAGGTAATTGAGCTCCTACTTTCATGGTTTATGTATTGCAGAGGTAATTAATTGTTTCACTAGTTTGTCTTTGAAATCTTCATCTTAAAATAATTAAAATAATAATCTTGATTGATTTTCGCCGCAAGTCCATTAGATCATGTCCCTCTAGTTTATTCCTGCGCGTGTTTAGAAAAACAGACTCACCTATCATACGAGGTATAGAGATTTCTAAATGTGTTGGCTTTAGTTCCTATATATCGGCTTTCGAGGCGAATTTTTTGTTTCATTCTGAGAGCATTTCCGCTTTTGTAGGCAAAATCTTCCGGTCTATCCTTTTATGTGTGGTAAACATAATTTATACTTTCAAAGCTGATTTTTGCTTCCTTTCAAATAAATTTCCTTTTAAAATACGTTTTTACAACGAAAACAATGGAAATTATGTACTTGCATGAATAAGACTAATACATGTACTTATGCAATATAAATGTTATATATTCTTAAGTATTTATATAAGGATAAAAAGTAATGAATTTAAAAAAAAGTTTATATTTAATTAAATTTTTATTGCATTTTGATTACTAAATTACGTTTTAAACTAATGTGATAACTAATTTGTGAAAAATACATAAAAGAACTATGTAAACCAGAATTTTATGCTTTTCAGGATAAATTGAGCATTGAGAGGAAGGTCATCAAGAAGAAGCACGATAGCAACACGAGTTTAAGTGTCTGGTTAGCGAAGGTGTTACCGTTGCTTACTTCTGATCCAAAGGAATAGCTTCGAACCCCAATTCGACTCATTTTAGCTCCCATGAACTGGTATGTAAAAGTCTCATTCCAATTTAATTCTTTGGTAGAAATTCTTTAAAGGTTGCTAAATGGGTACCATTTTCTGACGTGGGTAGGATTAAGAACCTCCTTAAAAGTGTTTGTTTGCCTAATAAACGGTAGGGAATAAACGAGAAACAATTTTTAAAATTATGGAAGCTGTTCTTACCTCCAAAGGTGGATAGATTTGATTTAATAATACAAATCTGTCTTCAGAAGCGGTTTCGATTATTTTATCCACCTTATAAAAGATATTTGTACATTTTCATAGGCCAAGAAGTTTCCTATTACCTTTTTCAAATGAACCTTCCTTTCTATTCAATTTTTCATCTTTTACCTCCAAACTTATAAATTGTGCTCCAAATATTCGGATATATTCTCTTTATAGCGTTATGCCTATGCCAGAATAGATGAGGCGTTGAGAGACTTGCTTAGTACAGAATGCGATGGAAAGCAGAGATATATAATATCACCCTGATTTGGAAATACGCTCAAGGTTGGTCTGATAAGATTTCCCCACCAGTACGATGGTGTCCAAATGGAGAGCTGGTTGAGGATCCAGGGTGGCGTGCGCATCAGCTTCGTGTGTTTGTCGCGAAACCTTTATTAGCATATTGGAGGTGTTGGTGACATTTCTTGGTGGTGCTCTTCTCCATGGCAACCGTTTAAAGGCGCATGCTGACGTTAACGTGTTTCATTATTCCCATGGTCTGGTTTGAGCAGTTAGAACCCAACCCTTTTCAAAATTCCCCAACCCGAGGGAGAGAGGCCTATGAACGGATTAGTCCGTTATGAACTTGGGTAAAATTATAATACAAATCAGAGTACAATTAAGTTTCAGAGTACAGTTTTAGGTTGGCCAATGCTTAGCTTATCTTGGAAAGGTTCTAGGGTAATAGAAATGGAGAACAAAAATATAATTTACTACTATGCAGATATTATATTTACAAAATTGAAAGGGTTCTTCAGCCCATCACGACCTTCAAGCTTTTGCGCCTCGTTAACGTGGATTAAAAAGGGCCGCATATGTGTATCCTCTCTCTCTCTCTCTCTTCTTGAAATAGACGAGCGCGCACGTCTTTTCTCTCTCTCTCTCTCTCTCTCTCTCTCTCTCTCTCTCTATCTATCTCTGACACTCATGCATGAGTTCTTTATGTAAGATGGAGGCAACATGTGCATACCTAACCTTGTGTATTTCATCCTAAAGTGAGAGATTGGTGATCCCCTGCCATCGCTCACTCCCCTCTTTGTTTCGAGAGAAAATTGGCTCGCCTCCTTCGGTAAGCTTTATTTCGAACCCTCTCTCTCATGTAGGCGCCTTTGGATCTCTGGCTACTGTTTATGGCCATTACGCCATAATGTGTCATTTATATTTAGTGTTATTTTATGTATATATATTTAATATAAATCTCGCAATCATGACCTGTTAATCTGTGCGGTTTAAAAATAAATACCTATAAATGGTGCATAAGTGGAATGTATGAATGAACATAGATATCTTTGTAGCGTGATTAAAATTGTGAAAATTGATTTAGGTAAATTTAAATCTAAAGTTGGAGAGGTGGAAAGATACCACTATATCGGAGTACTTGTTAATGGGAATTATTTAAGTGTTAGGTGGGTCAGATTTGTATGTAACAGTGTCTCAATGCCAACTTTAACGTATGCGAGTGAAATTTTCTGTTGTCTGAGAGAATATAGATCAAGAATGCGATAAGGTCAAATGAATAATTTTGGATATAGTTGTGTGAAAGAAGTTGGACACAATGAGGAACGAATATGGGAGGAAACATAATGGTTAAAAGATATTAGTGAAATGATTAATGGGAACATTTTGCGATGATATAGACATATAGATAGAAAAGAATCCAAAAAGGTGAATGTAAAAGATTCATTATATAGGTGCAATGGAATAATAAAGCTGAGTCACCCGATCAGAGAAAGTGATTGATCGATTTTATGAGAGATTGGGTGCGAGAAAGAAGCGTTATTTAAGCAAAGGGGGAGGGAATATTTATAAGAGCGTTCTTAGGGCCTAATGACCCAAAGTAAGGACGCCTGAAATGTGAGATGCCCTGGCTTTGCTTGTTTTAACCAATAAATCAGCGAGTCGAGGTCTGGAGCAAACGTATCGGGCAGCGTACAAGTTGCTTTAGGATACTATTTTATACGTTATTTTTCTGCCTTTAGCAACGATGCGTGTCAAAATACAGCCACTTACAGTCGAATGCACATCTCCTAACCTATCAAAATGTTTTCATAACTTTCCTTAGTCTGATAACTTTGCCTTTACTAGCTTTGACATGTGTTCCCTCTTCACAAATGTTCCAGTACATGACATACTTAAATTCTCGAAGGACATCTTACTACAATTCCTCTCCCTTTACCCCGTACATTTCATTTAATTCATCTTCCTATGCATTAATAATTGGAAATTCACTTTCAATGAAAAATTCTACTGAGAAGCATTCAAAATGGCGATGGCTAAGGGCCTGTCTCTCGTTCTCGTCAATCTACAGGGGTTTCAAGTAAATCCATATAAATTGTACACGTAAAAAAAAACCACGTTGTGTATCAAGTGAAGAAATATATTCTCATGAGAATTTACACACAAATAGAACGATAAATATTTTCTAAATAAATTAGAGTTTTCACTATATGCTTTCAAGACCTTCTCTAGATGGGACCTTAACTGGTTGCATGCCATGGTTAGGAAGTCCTTGCCAATGGTTGACATTACCTCCACAATGGCGGCACTCAGAGATCCTAAAGTGTTGTGAACATCTTTTTTGACATCCTTCTCAACAACGCCCCACTCAAAATAACCTAAGGGGTTCAGTTAGGAAGGCTTAACCGCCACAAGTCTGGGCACCAGTGGTACGGGACGTTGTTGAAAAACCAGGCCTCTCACTTCCTGGACTTGTGTGTGTGAGGAGATTCCTGTTGGAAAACATAAAGCTTCTGTGACTACTCGGTATATTCAAGGCTTAACTACACTCTCTAGCACCTCAAGGTAAACGTCCGAATTGACCCTAGGGGAACATCAAAGAGGGGAAATTTGCTGTAGATCACCGTAGCGTCCCTTTCCTTATTCTCAGCCTCGTCATACTTCCGTTTCAATTGTAAACGAGGTTTCTTGGGAAGTTAAACAAATTCACAATCTCCTTCACGCTTCTTCAGGTGCAAGGGGCTCCCAATATGGTGTACCGTTTTTCGATTTGCGGGCATTCTGCAAACTCTTACTGAGCATGTACAAGGTCAAGTTACCTGCATTAGTGGGGTCATTAGCCTTTGAACACACTTTCATCTTTGTATCCACTTACTTGAAATGCACCGTAGTGTATATGGACTTCTAAGAGACGAAATTATTACCCCTAAATTGCTAAAACTCATTTCATTTGGTTGCGCTACGTTGATAACATTCGCTGTATTTGACCTAATAATTTAGACGTTAATGTATCGTTAATTAAACTTAAAATTTTGTCGTTTCGATTAAATTCAGCCTAAGAGTTGAAGAAAAATTGCACGTTCCTCCTTATTAGCTATCTTAATCCATATGAGACCTTAATCTTTCATTACTATGTATACCCAAAACTCTCATGTACAAATACATATATAATTTTCTTTTAATCTCTACAATACTGTAAAGAGAGATAATTTTACTTGCATATTTCTACGTAGCCTTAGAATAGTTTTACATGAATATTTAGATAAAGAAATCGATAAAATTTATAATATAGGCTCAAAATTGTGCTGTCCCTTATATTTTCTTGACAATTGTAATTACACAGTAACAATTCCGCTTATAATTTCAGTGATAATATTAGAATGATTGAAAAAAAAACCTATTCCAAATTGAACTTATAACAAAGTTTTCAGTAGACTCGTCTCTTCTGACCTCTAAAACATATGTAATCTTTAAATATAAAAATAATCTATCTTTACATCTTGTCAAGATCTTTCCCAACCGACCAGGAATTGTTTATTATATACGATGTAAAGATTGTACAAAATGTCACTATGGACAAACCCAGAAAGAACTACATGTACGGCTAAAACAACGCCAAAAAGAACTACATGTACGATTAAAACAACGCCAGAAAAAATGTGCATAACTATTATGAATATTCTGCCTTATGCAAAATAAGAATAGTACCAAATGATCATTTAATGTAACAATCTCATTAGATTCTATTATCACTTCCTACATTAGTTCACTAATTAAGAATTTAAAAAGATTGTGTCCCTCCTATTTATGGTTTGGAGGAAAGAGCTCCAATCCCCTTTTACTATTTATTATGCTCCATTTGCCTCTGTTCATTCCTAAATTTTATAGTGCATTAAAAGTCGTTCAATCTTTGTTCAGTTTTTATGTCCTATGAACTCATTCACTTTTTCTTTTTTTTTTGTATTTCTTTTTCCCTTCCTCCCCACAAAGTGATCTCTCCGCTACATTCTATCAACGTTCTTCCTATAATAATTTAAGGTTATATTCTGATCAGAATCTGAGAAAAAGGATAAACCTGTTAGTCCATTCAAACATTTCTACAATCCGTACCCAATACCACTGGAAAAGAAATAATGAAGGCTTCTAACACGTAAAAAGGCAAGGTAGGCCTTATTGAAGGTTGAGTCAAAGCACCATTGTGACAAAGGAGAAAGTAATTAAAATTAGTTCCCCCTCAGCAGACCACTAATTTGAAAAGTTCCCTACTCAACCAGTAACATTTTATGCTGCAGAAGTCTCCCCCGCGTATTTGGCCGATTTTAACGAGATTTGAAACCCTTATGTTGTTTTAAATTCTATTTCAAATGTTATAATTGCCAAGGTCCTCCCAAGGTTAGTCCAGGAATTATTGAAAGTTTCGAAGGTCGTAAGGTGATAAATCAGAATAAGTGTGAGTACGCGAATTTGGTCAGCAGACCTTGTTTATTTATCACCCGTTTTAGCAACGGTTTATTTTGTTTAAATTTTAAGACCCCTTGTTAAACTTCAAATTTTATTACCACGGTAAATTAAACTCACAAACTTTATTGTTTTATTCTATTTCCCGAAACACGAGGCCTTAGTCTAAAAGCTTCTTTTATTCATCCATAAACGATTGCTGTTAGACTTCTCAAATTAACTTTTTCTCAAACAGCGTTTTTATTTTGCCGCTTTGATCCATGTGGTCGTCTTTTTATTTGATATTCTTGGAGCCCTTTTACTTGCATGTTACCCTTCCCTTTATTTTCGATCAGTAATACCATTTTACCTTAAGTTACATTTTTACTGTTCAAATAGAGGTTTTAGGGCCTAGTTTCTTAAGAAATAATATTGAGTCACACGCTGTTGTGATGGGCCGCTTCGCAAAATGAAGCTTCTAAATTCAAACTTGTAAATGAATCGCTCAACTTTTCGTCGTCAAACTGAGTAAAGAAGTTGTTTGAGTTCGACGCAGTATTGATGAAAATTGAGCCGTTGTTCGTTGTATTTCAGTCATTCGAAATTCATATTCTAGGCCAAGAACTTCTCACTTCTGCAGTAGTTTAGCAACGCCCCACCAGATATTTACCCCCTATAATATAATTTCTGAATTTTCTTATTTGTTCGTCTAACAATTACACCTTGATTTTACAAATAAGAATTTTGGATGAAATGTGAAGGTAATTCAGTACATAATTCTTTATTTACATTCGAGTTAATGTTTTAAGTAATGCACAAATTCAGAGTTTGAAATGGTGATATTAATTCATAATTGTGAACCAAATTAGCATTTCTTTACATATAACCTCATAATGATATTCGAAGAATTTCGGAGCCTCCACGGATCAGTGAATCAGTGTGTTAGGCTTCTTTCTCTTCCTGAATAATCTGCAGTTTCTTCTTTGTTTGGCCGGCAACAGGGTGCACAAGAAGACTCCACATGGAAGGAGGAAATAAAAATAATGAATGGATAAAGATTAAAGGCAATTGAAAGAGAAGATGATACAGGAGAAATAGCGATAAACAACATGACCATTGATTTTAAAGGGTGAATGAATGGGGAGAAATTGACCCTGGTGAAAAAGCAACATGAGCAGTAAATGGGTATCAAAACATGTGGAAGTGGAATAAAGAAATCGCGATGCAAATGATTACTAATACCACCTGGATTTTTAAGAATAAAATGTAAGAACGTTTATCATGATTTTTTTTATTATATTATTGTTATAATTATGAAAGAAGGAAATTTATCCTTATTATGACAAACAATTGATTGAGAATCCACAAGATCGACTTTATTATTATTATTATTTGAGATAATGAACACAAAATTCTTGTGGGAAAAGCCTAGCGGCCATGAACTTGAAAACAAGCTCCCACAGATCAGTGTCCATATGTCAAGTAAGAAAGAATGAATAAAGAAGAAATAAATTGAAATGCATAAATAAATAAATAAGTTTAAAATTATTAAAATAAAATCAATATTAAAATTATGAGGCAGTAGCACCCACCCTTAATCTAGCATTGCAACCTTGTTTGAAGATCTTCCTGCATAACTTCTGCAGGAAGATCATTCCACTGGTTTACTGTACTTGGCAAAAAGTAACGCTGAAACTGAGAAGTGCGGCAGCGGGGAATGCATAGTGCATGTGGATGTTGTTTGTCCAACCGCAAACCTTGTTGCTCTAGCAAGAGGCAGGGGCTCAGGAATTAAAAATGATAGTGGCAATTCCCTACTGAAGTAGTTTTTGTGGAATATCGACAAACATGAAATCATCCGTCGTTAGCTTACGATCACAAGCTTCCTTTTGTTTACATCTCCAGTTTTCATTCATTTCCCGCAAATTGATTATGCGTTCACAGTTGTACAAAATTATACCTCTGTGTACGTTTTTGAATCATAGGTTTAAAGACTTTGTCCTGATCCCTTAATTTGTTAAAGTTTTGTTCCTCCTCGTAAGCGCTGGTCTGGTTATTTCTTTCCTCTATTGTCCTTTCTTTCGTTGTCTCTCGTTTTACTTACTGAGTCCTATATTTATTCCTACCTCTCAATCTTCTAACAATATGAACTAGAGAAATGTTAATGTATTTATTATACGAAGAACCAAGATAAGTGAGGTACTTTACCCATATGACTCGATGGCAAACGGAAAGCGGGTGAGAAAAATATGAATTGAACTGAGTCTTTTTAGGCTTCGGGTAGCCGAGTAGATTAAGCCAACCATCAACTGCATCTTAAGTAAGGAGTCAGTGGTTCTAATTTCATGACTCCGCCGTCTCTGCCTTCTCCGAACGGCCATTTTCTTCATAAACATTTCCGCTTTGCAACGTCTAATTTTGCACGAAACATTTTACGGGACAAAGATCTGTGCTCACACAATCCCTATCAAACCTAACAATCAGGAACGGCTAGTTTCAATTCACTAGTAACTAGAATTAAAAATAGTTGAGTCACGTGAAAACTAAAGCTCCGCTTATCTTCATTTGTAGGCTCGTTCACCATTGATATTTGAACAGTGTACAAAACTAGGATAAATCTGTTTTCTGTTTCTTCCAAGGTCTTTATTAAAAGAAAATGTTAAGTTATATCGCCTCGTAATATTTAAGGAAAAAAAGAGGCGGAAGGATATACTGATGCTTGGTATGACTCTCTAACAACTGTTCCTTATTACTTTATCGCGATGGGAAAAGGCCAAAATATAGATAACTCGCTTTTCCGTTTCTCATCAGTGCTACGACGTGAATTGCCTGAGAGCGCGTTGATGCGCCGATTTGCATATGCTCCACTGCTCACTCCTATTCCATTCGTGGACTCCTTAAAGTTCGTAGGTGGAATATGCGTCGTATATTTCCCAAATATTCATCTTCCCCCATGAATCGAGGCGCCATTTGAAGCTGACGGCCTCTTTCGGAGTAACACGCCCAGGAAATAGGACATACTTCATCTGCCCCCCTTTCTTGCTTCTATCTATGCATCACTCTGTTTGCCAGGTAGTCCCTGCATCTCTCTCCCTTTCTCCCTTCCGCCTACACATTACGGGGAGGAGGGGGGGGATTGCTATATGACGAAAATGAAATCGGAACGAGAATAGTAAGCTACCAGCCAAAAGGAGTTTATATGATTTGTATATATATACGAGTATGATGAACCTTTGTGCTATCGATCTCTGTTGTCAATAAGAATTTTATTCATTTCTCTATCTCACGCCGTCTCTCTCCATTGAACACTTAATTCACCGATTGTGAGCATCGTTCTCCTTTTCTTAAAATAAGATCAAACAAGTCACCCAGTGACCATAAATACCCAAAGAAGCATGCGAGGATAACGGAAAATGCTGTCATATTTACAAACTAAGCAAATGTCTTTTTATTGTTTTTCTTATTTATTTTTTATTTTGCAATGCTTCCGTACTTAGAATACCATCTCCAATATCTTGGCAATTTTCGTTAATTCCCGGCCGTCTTTTTCTTTAATAATTTCGTGCTTGTCTAGACTTCACCTGTCTTTTAAGAGAGTTTTGAGCCAGGGTCTTTATTTGTCGTCAGTAAGTCAGTAACATCGGATATTTTGAGTGTATTCAAGGTTGAAATTTGGATTCATTTAAAATTCATTAGATATCATTCTTTTATAGCTTATCTTGATGTATGTGTAGATTTGATAAAGGAGGCCTTATTTGGTTTTTGATTGTAGACAACCAAATTCATCACCCAGCCTCATATGAGTCCCCGAATAAGGGAACTTCCAACCCACTAAGTAATTATGCTACCGAGACAGGATTCATGCTCGAACGTTCCATGGGGGGTAACAATTATTCCCCCAGAGCACAACCTCCGAATGCGGATTATAAACAACTTCGCTACGAACCCACACACTTTTTACAGGGTTTTCTCGCTCTTTCGTGGAGATAGAATAAGATCACGGATGTTATCGATCTAGAAAACATCGCCAACCTTGTCATAGAAGAAGAAAAAGTAGAGAAAAATAATTTCTCAAGTAGCAGGATCCTAATTCAACACGAGATACTTGAAAGTTTTCATAAAGTTACAACTTGCAAGTCAATGAATGAACAAAATAGGCAAAACTGAGATAAAATTTTATCTACTTAGATTGAAGAATACGTGATGTTCACCGGTGCAGCAATGAAACCATGCTGCAGCTAACATCTGGATTAGTGGCTTTCCTTCAGCACTCCAATGATTGTAGGAATATTTGCGGTCATATATCTTTTACGTATTTTCACTTTATCTATTTTCACCACTTCTTCAAAAGCTCTCTTCTGACAAACTAACTCTGTGCGGGAGACACCTTGGTTGGGTTGAGTTTTATATTTAGAGGGTAAAGAATGGCACAAATTAAGGTAATCAAAATTTCCATCGAAAAGTGGGAAAATTCAATTTCGCCAGTTTCCTCACCGGTCGCTAAGTACATTCAGCTCACATGTATCGAAATTAGTAAGTGCTCCGTTGCACTACCTTCTTATCCTCTCTCATATAAGTCATGGCCAAATGTTTTGAGACTAAAATACAGTTTTCTTTCTTTCATTTGTTTGAAAATTTATGTGATAGGAATGATTATTTTAATCTTCTATTCTTCGTCTATAACTCTATATTTTAATAACGTGATTTAAAAAAAAAATCTCTTGGTTTGGATGACCGGAGGGGAACGTGAGCTGGGTTTAGACCGTCGCGGGAGCTCTCTCTCTCTCTTATTATTATTTAATTTATTATTATTATTATTGCGGTTATTATTATTATTATTATTATTATTATTATTATTATTTAATTTTAGCGTATTAATCTATTTTTATTTCTTTTTAGGAAATCAAGGGGGTGTTTAAACAAATAATTAAAACCCTTATGAAAGGGGGTTGGAAAAAGCGGTTTGAAAGGCTTAAGAGTATGGAGGCCAACAGTCCGGATGCCAGCAAAGCGCAAGCTCCCACCGTTGGTAGGGAACGGGGTGGAGTGGTGAAGCCATGCCTTTAAATTATTCCATTAAAAAGTCAGCATTTCAAAAATAATAAGAAAACGAATGTCTTTCCTTGCTGAATCAAAATCGCTTTGGTCCTGCTCCTCGAGGAGGTGTGTCTCAGTCCTTGGAGCTTTGCTATTCAACCAAAAGGGTAAAATGATGACAAATATGGGATAAATGAATAGTGTTATGTAATTATAATCAATTTAGCATTTCTGGGGGTTAAAACTTCTCTTTAATCTTTTTCATCCCAGAAAATAGTTCTTTTCAAAGAAAAGTGTGACTTTTTGTTACTCTGCACCAAAGTGGTCTGAAATCCAAGGAGATAGTAGCTAAGGAAATTGCATCGACGAGCACTTAGGATGATTAATAAGGAAGAACTTTCCTACCTAACGCAATGGTATTTTATTGGGTTAAACATGTCACTTGTGTGCACACATTGCCATGAAGGAGGAAGCAACCTTTCGGTTTACTAATGAAGGACGTTTTTGTTCAAGATCTCCATTTGAAGGTTGTAATTGTTGAACATTTATGTCTGCAGTCGCTTTTTGATTATTCTTGAGGAACTCATAATGAATAACTCATTTCACATCTCACCAATTGCAACCATAGTTTTATTAAAGTTGGATACTACGTCTAGTAGTAGGGATGTTTTTTTGTAGTAAGAACGCAATTTTCATCCATTGTATCAATGTGTCCAGAAATGGCTTACCAGCATTTCGAGCCAAAAGAGATGAAACCATTTTGACACGTTGTAGACGTGGTCCTTCAGATAGTTCATGTGGCTCCAACACAATTTTTGTACCTTTATAAATACCTAGGAATTGCTACATTTAAAATGTTGGGGGCATTACTACAGCCTATAAAAGACATAGGCATTCTACAGCGCAATCACAAAAAAAATCACCAGTTGGACACCAGAGCTTGAAGATAAAACCGTGAACGCCCCCTCAGCTTTCAAAATTTCAGCTGTATATTTGTATGTCAGAAATCGCTCAGCTTCTCGTCTTTCATAGGGGCCCATCTCGATAATGCCAAATTTCTAATTTTACGCCTTATTAAATCGGTTGATGACAAGCATTCTGAGGATACACTTATTCGCTCCTTTTGGAGCGCGGGATCTGTAGACAGAATTTGTCGCTCGCACGATGTACTCCAATAGTCGAGGAAAAGAAACATCGCAATTCCAAATCAATTAAAATGAAAAGGATCTATTAAAACAAGGCTAAAATTTAGGTTCTCTATCACTTATTGGCTTCTTTCAGTGCTTAAACGCCGGCCATTTCATCGAAATTATAAATTTTGTTATAATTTTGAAAAAATAATTAATGAACTTTGGAATAGTGAGGAAGGGACATATTTTTAGGATAGTTTCTATCAAACGAACGAAACTAGTTTCGGAAGTATGCTGTTTCCATTATTTCACGGCGAATGATCGATGCACAATAATTCTGAAGCCAGTTTCATTTGTTAAATAAAAAAACTATGCTAAAATTGGGTCATTTCCTCAGTATATTATTAAAATCATTTTAAAGATACATCTATTTGATCTTTCGTTCGTGTCACATGGATTTCACACCTCCACTTTGTTTAATTCTAGCCAGTTGTTAAAGGTCTTACTAGATTCGTGGAGTGGATGGAATTATAGCCTCCCTGTAGTCTGGTTTGATGACATTCTAGCACCAGATGGTCGGTGTTTTTCGGGGCGGGGTGGTATGCTGGACAGATGGCTGAGAACTGCATTCCCCATCGATGTAGGTTTACTGCTGTTCTTGCAGTCTTTGATTTCAAGCGGTTTGCTGCTGTCCATTGTTTTCTGGTCGCTGTATGGAAACCTGGGAGTGGCTGTGTGGTGTCTCATACTAGGTTTTCACCTTCAGGGATGTTAGATTCCCATTGCATTTTCCAAGATGACATCAAATCAAAGCTATTGCTAGTTTTATAAAAGGGTGTGTGGGATTTGAGTCTTGCGGGTCTTGTTCAATTATACTCTTCAGCAGAGGTGGGCACTAAATACATTTAAAGTATTTAAATACTAAATATTAAATACACAAGAAAAATGTATTTAGATACTAAATACATTAAATGTATTTAAATGCATTTTTAAATACATTTCATATACATGATATATAATGACAATCGATAAAGACCATTGGTATCACAACCAAAAAATATCCATTAAAATGAAATTGTATATTATAATTACTAATGTAGGATTTGATGACAATTGGAATTAGGTACTACAAAGAAAAAAAAAGAAAGTTCCATATAATGAAATTTCAGTTAGCTATTTATATCAGCATTACATTTAAGTATTATCAGTTGCTGAAATGTTTCGTCGGATAAAGAACTCCGTTTTGGACCTGGTGACGGAAGGTTGGTGTTGTATTTAATAAATAACTTTTTTATTTTTGGATATCTATCTAAACTTTGAAGTGTTTTATTTGAATCCTGAAAGTAACTGAACAATTCTAAATTTGTGGTTGATCGTGTTTGAGTGGGTTTCGTAAATCCAAAATAATCGTTACTGTCCGATACACCACTGGATGATTCAGCTTCGGGTCCCTCTGCTAAATTCTCAATCACTTGAATCATGATATTTTTAACAGAGTCTTGGTGGCTTGAACTTTCCCATGAAATACTGATATCTAACCAGCGGAGTTTGAAGAATGGATCGCTTGTTGATGCAATAACGGCATCTGTAACGCTGGCTTCATTTGCCAAGGTTAAATAAAATTGGTAGCGTTTTCCAAAGCCCTTAGTGACTGCACTTAGAAGAGTTTGGCAAAATTTAGAGAATGTGAGTGAAGGCTCTTCAGCTTTTTCTCTACAGTGAGCAAGGTAGGGAGAAATTCTCCATAAAACAGTTTTGTTCTTCCTGTAAGCGATCAATGCCACTGCAATAGAAGACAAAACTGAGATATACCCGACCCCCCCAAAAAAAATTTAATTTTGTGACTTCTGAACACTGGAAGTTCAAGGGGCGTCATGAGTTGATGTAATTTGTTCTTGTGTTTTAAAAGTAATGACAATGAATCAAATCTAATTCCACCTTGTAATGCAATGCACCTTTAATGAGCAGTTGATAACAGTTTTGATAATCTCTGCTGATTTTGGACGATCGTTTTTGTTCCATAAGGCTGAGCATTTCCCCTCGCAAAAGAAGATATTTTCAGTGCCTGTTTTGCATCAGTTGTGGCGACGAACTGATTGTGTGTGAAGCACAGCGCACATGCTTAGGTAGGCTGAAGCTGCATGGGTCAGACGAAAGGTCTTCTTCCTGATCTAAGGCACTTCTCATTAAGAAACTATCCTCCAGCTCGTGCTGCAAATTCCTTGAACGCTTTAACAAAATTAGAGCTGTTATCAGTGACGGTGTTCGTGATTTTCTGTAGAGGGATATCGTATTCATTGATGATATTCTCCATATGTTCAGGAATCTTGATGTAGTTATGTTCTCCTTTGAAGCGACATCATGCCAATACTCCACTGTGACGAACAAGAGCAGCTTCCTCAAGCTGACCAAAAAATGAAATAACAGTCCATGTTTACCTCATAAATGTTTCCATAAATTTTACATATTAATATAATCGATATTTATTTCACCAACAAATAGGTCTGCTTTCAGCTAAGAACTTTTAACTCCTAAACTGTAACACATTTTCAATTTCATATTTCATAAAGACCAAATATCTGCAGTAAGACATAAGTAGGAGGTGCTGTCTAGTTTATTCTTCAGTAGAGCTCTGGTCACTTTCTCTTCTCCTATAAGATTTCGGCCTAGCTTCTGCCTTGAAATGATGTCAACTGAAGAATTTAGAACTGCAGTAGTGGAATGTGTGATTATTGTAAGTGAAATGAGAATATATGGTATGCATATAAAATTTTATATATAAATTGTAGCTATATGAATATCCTATAGCTATATAGGACTTGTACATTAATTCATATATATATATATATATATATATATATATATATATATATATATATATATTATTATTAGTACTTCATATTAGAATTACATAGTAAAATATTGACTTTAAGTATTGTTAGGAATATATACATTATCAAGCTTTATTTCCTACATTTTTGACAGGCGGGCATGCTAGTTTTGACATAATGATATACAGGTATTGCTACTATAATGAAATACATCGTTATAGGAATTCATCTAATAACTACATATAATCGATCAATAATTGTCCTATTATTCCTGAAAGTTTTTTATTCAATGATATCTTCAAGTAAATGATAACACGGTTTAAGAATATATGTATGTGGATTCTCATGAAATTATTGCAATATATTAACCTCTGTTGTTTGTATGTGGCTTCTTTTATTTAACTTCGTTATATAGCTACGTAGTGTCCAATGATCCAAACATTTTAGTATTCGGGTTATAAGAGCTTAACCTGTACTACTAATACTATAATTGTAAACAACATTTGTAACTCAGAACTTACCTTTAATTAATCTTATAAAAGCTGGTTGTTCCATGGTTGATAGGGGATGCACACCTTGTATGATAAAATCTGCAATCAGCTTATCAACAACAGATTGTTTGACCTTCTTAGTATTCACCGCAAAACACTCCGGTAATGTCTTTACTTTAATACCACTGCATGAAGGGCCATCGTGTAATAGTAAACATTTTCTTTTTGAATCTTTACTTTGAGCTATCACGTAGTTATCCGCTTTTTGCACCAAAGTAGGAGGCTTTCTCTGTTGATAAATGTACATGATCAGATAATTGAAGGACATTTATTTCTCGTTGCCATAATTCACGTTAAATTCAAACAGCATATACTATAAATAAAGGTGTTGCAAAAGGAAGCAAGTAGGTTCGTGCATGGTAAACCCACGCTACTTAACATTATCGTTAGCTGCCAACAATTTTGCCATTTTTTTTTTAAATAAGAAATAGTGAAACTTGTCAATTGAATTAAGTATCATATAATTAGATTTAATAAATTATGACCTTAAAATGAATGCATAGATTGGAAGTAGCATTGCTCGCCGCACAGATTTCGCCATTGCATGATGTACATACACGCTTTACTTTTTTTTGTCGGAAGATTTCACTCTAAAAAAATTACCAACTAGTAAAGGATGACTATAATTACATGATTCTTTATCTTCCTCGTTTTTATATTGTCTAATCTCTCCATTTCACACTCTTTCGAAGAAGCTGAAGTTGCCATGCAGCAGTTGAAATAACACTCTCACTATACAACCGAATACAACTGTGACCATCTGTTAACTGAATTTGAACTGATGCAAGCAATCTTCCCTCACTGGCTCACGCAGTGAACCGTTTCTGTCATACAAGTTGCGACAAGCTAAAACATGCATTGCACGTTCTTAACAGCTATATAAACCTATTATCAGTAAAGTATTTGCAGAAGAATTTAAATACATTTTACTTAAATACTTTCAAAAGTATTTAAGTACATGATTTCAAATGTATTTACAAATACAATTTTAAATATATAAATTTATTTAAATACTGCCCACCTCTGCTCTTCAGGAGTATGTTGTCTGGCAGATTGCTAATGTGCGGCTTGAGTTTTGGGATTTAATTTTTTTACGGAGGTTAGGTGGGGCTATAGAGCTCCACCTACGCTTTAGGGCACCTGAGATAATTCTCATGATGTCATTGAGATGGACGTCTACTTTTTGTGTGTGGGCACTACGCTCCCATACTAGTGAGCAGTACTCTGCTGTACTGTAGCACAGTGCTAGGGCAGAGGTCCGTAGGACCTCCTGGTGTGCTTTCCAGGTTGTGCCCGCTAGTATTCTAATGAGGGAGTTTCGTTTTTTCACCTTTTGCCCAGTTTTTTCGATATGTTTCCAGTAGGTTAAGGTCCTGTCCAATGTGATGCCTAAATACTTTGATTGAGGGTCTAGTAGTAGGGTTTTATTTTCTATTTGTATCCTAAAGTTTTGGTAAGCTTTCCGGTTGTCTAGGTAGAAGAAGGAGGCAACCGTTTTTGTGGAGTTCATTTTCAGGTATCATTTCTTGAAGTTGTACAAGAATTTTATGTTTTCAGACAGGGTGACCTCAATTTCTTCAGTTGAGTTTGATTGGTATGCCCTTCCCCAGTCATCTGCTTCTCCAAATTTGATGGACGTTGTAGTTGGTATGTCGCTGAGGTATATATTAAATAGGGTGAGTGCCAAGACCGAGCCTTGTGGTACACCGTTCTTTATTTTATAAATTTTACTTTTGTTTTCTCCTAGGAAAGTATAAAAGTATCTGGTTCCTGTCATTGTGGAGAGTAAGCGAAGGATCTTTTTGCATTTGATGAGCTTGGCCAATTTGAACATGAGTTCATCTCTTCAAACTGTATCATATGCATCAGTTGGATCTATGAAGATAGCACCTGTTTTCTTTTTGTGTTCATATCCTGCTTCAATATAGGATGTTAGAGCTAGTACTTGTTCAGTGGTTTTTCTTTGTTTCCTGGAACCTGCCTGTTCTGGCGGGATGTGCGGTTTTAGCAGTGGCGTTATGTGGTTGAGTAGGATTCTTTCCAAGAGTTTGTAAATGCAGCGTAACAGAGAGATTGATCTGTATTTAGCTGGGTTGTCTGAAGGTTTACCTGGTTTCAGTATTGCAATGACCTTTGCTGTTTTAGGGTATTTTCTTGTGTTGATGACATTAGTGAGAGCCTCTAAAAGCCATCTCTGGCCTTTCTATCCAAAATGGAGTAGCATTTCTGGATAGATGCCATCATTACCAGCAGATTTACCTGGTTTAGTGCATTTGAGAGCTTTGTTTAAGTCATCCAGGGAGACTGGGGCTGTCAAAGTTTCCTCGTCTTCAGGTGATTCCTTGTACAGCTTTTGGTACTCTTTTTCTGATTGTTGTCGCAAAGGCGGTATTGGGGATGTGGTGCCCTCTTTGTTTGATATGTTTGGTGTTGAGGCTTGGAGGTCAAGTTTCTTGATTAGCTGTAGGCTTTTCTGTTTATTATAAGCGTTAAAAAAATAAAAAAAGTGTATAAGGAAATTACATATAGGATAAAGTTTTATATTAACAAAAAATACTGGTATAACTTGGGCTGGGACGAAATATTTATTTTTAAAATTAATCTCTAAGAAAAATTAAAAGGATAAAATTAGGAGCTTAATTTTTTTTCATTTCTGAGGTGACGGGCGATGCTGCGTACATAATTATCCCAATTGCGTTGCCAAAAGGTATAATTGTCTTTTAGAAAAATTAAAACGATAGTTTTTTTTTATTAAACTACCTACCAACTGGGGAGGGAGGCGGGCCAACCCAACTCAGTCCCAAGCCCTGATAAATAGGGAGGGTTAAAGGGAGGAAGAGCATCCGTCTGTAAAGTATCTGCGAAAACCTTAAGGGGTGAGTCTTTTATTGAATGAGAGCAACACGACTCATCAAGAGCCGCGACTCCGAGTAGGGAAAAGCCGAGAAGAAGATAAGTAAATTTCTCAAAATATAATTAGACAAGAAAAGCGGCTTTGCCATTCCTCGTTACAGGAGAAGCTTAAGCTTCGCATTCAGACCTTTAGTATGTGGCCTACGACCTATCCGTCTGCGGCAACGGAATTTTGGCCTATTTTTTTAAAAGAGTTTCAAGTACATATTTCCTAATAATTATTTACTCTTAGTCTTTTTTCACATCGATGCTTATTTTCTAGGCTTAAAGACAAAAACCCAAACTTTTATCGGAATTCTTTTGAAATACAGAAAAACAATCCTCACGATTTTTTTTTAATTTCCTCTAAATTTGCTCTTACAATTTCATTTTGATTTACCCTTCTTTTGGAGCGGGGGGGGGCTAGTAGCTGTCTCATCCTGCTAAAGATTAAAACTAAAAATCTATTTTAAAAATTAATTCGATAAAACTCTTGAATATAGGAAAATAACCATAACCCAAGGTCGTAGAAGTAAGTAGTTATCGTCTATTTCTCGATTCCTTCGTTTGTTCGTGGAAGAACTACGATACCCCAAAATAATAATTGGAATTGAATTTTGTTGTTATTCAAATCCTTTAAATAGGGTTGGTCGTGATTAATATTATTTAATTAGGCTTTTGTGGTTAGAGGACTTAAACAAGAATTGCAAAAATGATCTAATTAAACAACAAAACATATAATACAAATAATTACACTTTCTAGTTATTAATTAATCTAGCAATGGGAAAATTATCAATAATTACCAATAATTATTCATGCCGCAAGGGCTCAATACTCCAGGTACTAACCCGATAGGGCTTAAGAAGAAATTACGAATGGAATCCTAGCCTTAGGGGCACAATAATTCACTTTAGTTATCCAAGATGACTCGGAAGGAGACTATATTTGCTAACAGAAGCAATTAAGCCCTGCCTGATCGCCTCGGCATTTATAGCTCGGCGGCGGGGTTTTGATGGTCCAACTGAACCGAAGAAATTCTCGGCTAATCTTGCCGGAAGTTTGCCGACAGGCGAAGGGCATTGCTCTTCTCGATAACTCTCGTTTCACACGACTCCTTTAAACAAAATCTTACTCGATCTCTCTTTCTTCGACACACCTCCCTCGTCAAGATGGAACGCACAAGGAAAGGGACATCACAACTAATAGTAATTAAAGGTGTACACCGAGTACACCCCAGAGAGTCGTGCCAATTACAAACAAAAAGAAATACATACATACAATGGATTGTAGTAATTACACTCTGGACTTTAAGAAAACATGTTCACCCGTTACTACGATACCAAGGATAATAAATAATTTAACCAGGGTATAGCTACGACTGCATATAAGCACATTCACAAAAAAAAAATTCATAGTACCTAGATTAAAGTTCATGGTAGACATGGCCAAGGTAAATTACTCAACAACTTAAACATTCCTCCCAAAAAATTTCAGCAGAGGCACATCGGGCCTCGGTTACACCAGGTAGGGGCGTATATTTACAATAAGGGTCTAACAAGGACCAAGAGTTAGTTATAACTATGTACATGAAATAATCACACAAGAATTAAGGTAGGCTTAAGTTTCGTTGGGGCTAAAATCAATGGGGTTGCGACTTAGGCTATCTCTGTAAAATTCTCTGAGCCTTTTAGATATGAAATTTTGAATTGAAATTCTGAAAAGATAGGCTCCAACGCATAGGTCTACCGTTATTATTTTTTTAGGTTTTTCAAGTACTTCAGCGGCTTGTGATCTGTTTCAATAGTAAACTCTTTGCCTAATGAATAAGTCTTAAATTTGGGGATTCCCCATAGAATAGCGACGGCTTCGCGCTCGATTACAGCATAATTCCTCTCACGCTGTAACAGCTTTCGGCTAGCGTATGCAATGGGGAAATACTCGTCATTAGGTCTGTATTGGACTAACATGCAACTAATTCCGTCGTTGCTAGCATCTGTCCTGATGCCAAAAGGCTTGGCTGGATTAGGTAACCACAGGATCAGGGCAGACACGAGTTTACCTTTGGGTTGATTAAGGCTGGCAACTGAAGATGGTGTCCAGGCGAGTCGATCGGGGTTTCTCTCCTTTAGGAGATCGCATAAGGGGGCGGAAAGCGAGGCAAAGTTCAGGATATATCTCATGTAGAAGGAGTTAGAGCCAACAAATGACCTTAATTGCCGTTTGTTAGCGGCTAGCGGCATTCTCGCGATGGCTTTAATTTTTTTTCCTGCTGGGCTAATAGTTCGTTTCCTATACGGAATCCCAAGTAGTTGATAGTGTCGAAGGAAAAATAACACTTGTTTGGCCCGATAGTAAGATTGTGGCTTTTCAACCTTTGTAATAGAGAATGAAGGGCAGTCAGGTGGGTTTCCCAATCCTTCGTGGCAACATATGTGTTATTAAAATAGATGGACACATTAGGCAATCCGTCTAAAATCTGTCTCATCATCCGGTTGTAGTTCCTACAAGCGGTTACGAGGCCCAAAAGAGGTCTTTAAACTGCATTGATCCCTTTTTGGTACGAAATGCAGTATATCTCTTTACACTGTCCTTCAGAGGAATCTGCAGCCGCACGCTCCTGCCTCGTCTATTTAAGAAGCAGTGGCTGATCGCAGATCGTCAGTTACAAATTTTTCAACAATGGAGAAGGTTGAGCACCGCGCAGTGATCAAATTTTTGACCAAGGAAGGCAAGAATGCAAAAGAGATCCATGAACGCATGGTTGCAGTATACACCGACACCGCCCCTTCCTATGCAACCATTGCTCGCTGGAATAGGGAGTTCCGCTATGGTCGTGAGTCCCTTGAAGATGACCCCCATCCAAGACGCCCGTCAGATGTGACCAACGAGGACAATGTGGCCCGTGTGGAGAGGATGATCCTTGAAAATCAACGGGTTAAGGTCGAAGAAATCGAGCAAGAACTTGGAATATCACATGGAAGTGTTATCAACATCATCCACGACAATATGGCCATGACCAATGTCTCTGCCCGTTGGGCCCCTAGAAACCTCACGCCCCATGATCGACTTCAACGTCGTCAAAGTCCACATGGCTAGAGTTGAACAAGCTGCCCTGCGCGAGTGCGGATTCGAGAGCTCAACCATTTCCCCTACAGTCCAGAGCTGGTCCCCAAGCGACTACATTTTATTTCGCTAGCTCAAGGCTGCACTGCGTAAATGCTGGTTTGGGGACGATGAAGATGTCCGGCTTGCCGTCCAGGAGTGGATTGAACAGCAGTCGGAAGATTCTGGTTGTCGGGAATTCGAAGCCTCAGGGACAAGTGGCGCAAGTGCATTAAAGTCGAGGGTAGTTATATTAAAAAATAATAATACACTTTTCCTCATAGCTCGTTTACTTATATTCGAATTGCAAAACTTATTGACCGCCCCTCGTACGTCGGAGTCAACGTCACAGAACCGCTCGAGGGTGGCTAGGAGCTGAGCTTCTGTTGAGGCGTTAATTGTTCGCTGATTTTGAACTCCTTTGAAGGGGTCTCCGTTATCTTAGGCACCGGAAAAGGGTAATCCTTATCTTGCTTGACGCAGGCATTTTGGACAACCCCCAGGGGAACCAGGGGAAAATTTCGTTCGATGGCTGATTCTTCATCAATTGCTACAATGTAATAAATTCCTGCACGCCGGTGATACTTCTTGAGGAGATTGATATGGAAAAGCCTATTTCTGTTTGGAGTTTCGATCAGATAGTCTACGGCGCCCACGCTTCTCAACTATCCTAAATGGACCTTTGCATCTGCTCAAAAGTTTGTTAGTGTCCGGATGGAATTATAGCAAAACTTCTTGACCTGGTTTAAACCTCTGATTTTGAGATTTTCCATCGAAGAAGGCCTTATACTTAGCCAGGTTCACATTGGCGTTTTGGTAGGCCAACTCGGCGCATTCTTCTAATTTCTTACGGAGCTCGATCAGGTAGGAATATGAGGACTGTATTTCCTGGTCTAAACTAAGATTTGTAAAGAGTTCCTTAAGGACACTGAGGGGCCCACGAGCATTCCTACCATATAATAATTCAAAGGGCGCGAATCCCCAAGTACGATGGGATATCTCCCTATAAGCGAAAAGAGCCACTGGCATATAACGATGCCATTCGCTCGTTTGCTCTACGCACACTTTCGTAGAATCGCCTTGAGATTTCCATTTAACTTCTCACACATTCCATTCCCACCCGGGTGGAACGCAGTGGTAAATAAAGGCTTTATCGTGAGAAGTTTCCCTACTTGCTCTTTTAAATGAGAAGTAAATTGACCGCCGCGATCTGACAGAATTTCCTTGGGTAATCCAACGCAGGCAAAAATTGAAATGAGTGCCTTGAGGCCTGAGACGCTGTCAATCCTTTTTAGTGGGACGGCCTCAGGGAACCTGGTAGAGAAATCAACTAGGGTGAGGATGTAACTATGCCCCTCCCCAGATGGCCGGTGAATCGGACCAACTAGGTCGATAGCTACACGAGAGAAAGGTTCAGAAATAATGGAGCCCTTTTGCAATGGGGCCGGCTTAACTCGCCCCTTAACTGCTGTCTTTTGACATACGTCGCACAATCGACAGTATTGCAAAATTTCTTCGGCCGCCACAGGCCAATAAAAATGTTTAAAGATCCGCTTAGCGGTTTTCGTGTGGCCAAAGTGACCAGCGAAAAGGCCGCCATGTGCGGTCTGGAGTATGAGACGCACATGTGAGCGCGGAACGCACACTTTCTGGGACTCAGACAAGTCTCCGTGGGAGCAAATGCGATATAGAAGGTTATTATTAACCCGAAAAATGACCAATTTTCCACTTCTTACCGCTTTCTGTGTTACTTGGCGGGCTTTCCCTCCACAGGGGTTGAAGAGAATCACATTCCCTTTGCTTCTTGGAAAAGTCCTCTTGGCTATGTTTCTACAATCCTGTTCTGCTGTTCCTGAAGTTTCCAAGAGGAGGCGCGCTTCGGAATCTCTCTTAGCCTGAGAGCGGGTAATCACTGGTTGAGTGAGCCACCGGGGTCGATGAGACCTTGGGTTTCTGCCCAATTAGAACGGCACAGACCTTTATGGGAGCCCTCACTAATTATCAAAATCTGCCCAGCCGATGAAGTAGGAGCAATCGATGTGGCAATTCACTATAGGAAACCCATTAGCCCGTCCCAGATAGTCATGGACGATGGCGAACCGATCGTGATCCGGTGCTACTGGTAGAAATAACTTATCGTGGACCACGATACACGTGCACCCTGTATCTCAGACAAAGGTAGAGATACGGCAACCATTTACTGCACCTGATTTGAACTGGAGGCCCCCGGGGTTACTTTTATTGAATAAAAGGTTTACCTGGTGGCCTGACGGACCGAGTTCACTTGGCTAGGTGGAGGATTCTGGAGGCGAAGTGGACTGAGTGGGCGTTGCACTCACCTGGTGCACTTGGTAGGAGAAGTTGTTTCTCAGCTGGGTGTTCTGAGGGCAATTGTATTCAACGTGTCCCTCAACTCCACACGAAAAACACACGATGTTTCTTCTGAGGAGTGTTGACGAATGGGGATTGGAAGAGAATGGCCGATTTTTCTGCTTGATGGGAAAATGATTCAGTTTTGACTTAACCGGGCCAATTATCTGGACAAATTTTCCTTTATTGTGAGGGAAGAAGGGGCGCTTCTGAAAATGCGATTTGGAGACATGGGCCAATTTTCTTTGCTTCTTTGGGATAACAATTATAGCTGGCGGTATATACGTCAGCCTCTTCAACACTTTCCTTAAAGTTGTTACATCTTTTGTCCTTGATGAAGGATCGTATTTCTGAAGGAAGAGGTGTTAAAAATTAGTCCTGAAGGAAGAAATCAATGAGGGCGTCGTAATCTTGGAGTACTTTCGAGGCGTCTAGCCAAAAATTTAGGAGTCTTTGAAGAGTAAACCCAAATTGTTTAAAAGTCTTTTTGGGTTGAATACGACTTTGCCTGAATTTAACTCGATAAAAGTCAGGAGTCATGTTACAGGAAGAGAGCAATTCTATTATTCTACCTGCTCTCTTTGATTCTAGTCTTCTTCTAATGTCCCTTTCTCTCACCTCTAAAAAACTCTTGTTTCTTGTCTCATTGCTCATTCGCGTTTAATTTCTTTTTCTTGTACTATATATATATATATATATATATATATATATATATATATATATATATATGTCGTAGAATTAGGCAGTTATCGCCTATTTCTCTATCTCCCTGTTTGTTCGGGGAAGGACTACGACAGCCTAAAATATTAATTGGAATTAAATTACGAGGGGCGGTCAATAAGTTTTGCGAATCGGTAGGGCAAAACAGAAGAAGGGGAATGGCTATTTGTAGGAGTGTTAGGACAAGTTATGACACGACAGGACCTGCAGACGCACGCTCCTGCCTCGTCTATTTAAGAAGCAGTAGCTCATCGCAGATCGTCAGTCGCAAATTTTTCAACAATAGAAAAGGTTGAGCACCGCGTAGTGATCAAATTTTTGACCAAGGCAGGCAAAAATGCAAAAGAGATCCATGAACGCATGGTTGCAGTGTACACCGACACCGCCCCTTCCTATGCAACAATTGCTCGCTGGAATAGGGAGTTCCGCCATGGTCGTGAGTCCCTTAAAGATGACCCCCGTCCAGGACGCCCGTCAGACGTGACCAACGAGGAACAATGTGGCACGTGTGGAAAGGATGATCCTCGAAAATCGACGGGTAAAGGTCGAAGAAATCGAGCGAGAACTTGGAATATCACATGGAAGTGTTATCAAAATCATCCACGGCAATTTGGCCATGACTAAGGCCTCTACCCGGTGGGTACCTAGAAACCTCACGCCCCATGATCGACTTCAACGTCTTCAAAGTCCACACGGCCAGAGTTGCACAAGCTGCCCTGAGCGAGTGCGGATTCGAGGAACTCAAACATCCCCCCTACACTCCAGAGCTGGTCCCCAAGCGACTACATTTCATTTCGCCAGCTCAAGGCTGCACTGCGTGGACGCCGGTTTGGGGACGATGAAGATGTCCTGCTCGCCGTCCAGGAGTGGATTGAACAGCAGTCGGGATATTTCTGGTTGTCGGGAATTCGAAGCCTCAGGGACAAGTTGCGTAAGTGCATTGAAGTCGAAGGTAGTTATATTGAAAAATAATAAAAACACTTTTCCTCATATCTCGTTTCCTTATATCCGAATTGCAAAACTTATTGACCGCCCCTCGTACGTTGAGTTCGCGGGGTTTTAGTTATTCGAATACTTTAACTATGGTTGACCGGGATTGTTTTTATTTAATTAGACTTTTTTGGTTGGAGGACCTAAGCAATAATTTCAACAATAATCTTCAATTACACAATAAAACATATACTACAAATAATTGCACTCTCTAGTTATTAATTAATTCAGCAATGCGAAAATGTTCAATAATTATTCATGCCGCAAAGGCTCAATACTCCGAGTACTAACCCGATATGGTTTAGGAAGAAACTACAAATGGAATCCTAGCCTTAGGGGCACATAATTCACATTAGTTATCCGAGATCACTTGGGAGGAGACTACTTGACGAGTCTTAGTCGAAGGGCGTCTCACCGCCTCGACGAGGAAAGGTGTACATATCTTGGTATTATTTGGGGGTTACAACAAGTAGACGCTCGGGAAAGATTCTCCAAGTAGACGCTCAAAATGGGAAGATTCTCCTGTATACGCTAGAGGTGGAAAACTCCTGTGGAGCTGAGACTGTGCGCTTCTTCTGGACGGGTACTTCGATCCTGAGGCCGTCGTTCCAAAATAAGATCCTATCTGCCAGCCGGTATGAAACCGTGTTCTATCGCTCGAGGATATGCGCCATCGGTGTATGATTCCACAGACGTCTTAAAAGAGGCCGCTGAATACCTTCTGTATTTTCCGGGCTTGGCTCACTCAGGAGCAATGTAGAGACAACTCTCCACCTACGACCTGGGGGCTTCTCCTAAGGGGAAAGGGTGTACGTCTTCGGGACTCTTCCTTGGGCGGATTCTGAAGGAATATTTCCTAGATTAATTTTGTGACTGGGAATATATATAGGCGTTTGCCGAAATTCCTATATTTGCTAACGGAAGCAATTAAACCCTGCCTCACCGCCTCGGCGTTTATAGCTTGGCGGAGGGGTTTTGATGGTCCAACTGAAAACCGAAGAAATTCTCGGTTAATCTCGCCGACGGGCGTATAGCATTGCTCTTCCCGATAACTCTCGTTTCAAACGACTCCTTTAAACAAAATCTCACTCGGGCTCTTTCTTCGACACCCATCCATACCTAAATTTTAATAAATTTTTTGAACTTCACCATCTGTAATTCTTTTTTCTTTTAGAAATACCAACACATTCGATCATTTTTGTTTTCTGAACTTTACCATTTCTAATTCCTTTTGTTTAAAAAAATCTAAAACATTAGATAATTATATATATTTTCCTGAACGTCAGCATTTGTAATTCTTTTTGTTTCAAAAAATTCCAAAGCGTTCGATAATCATAATGTGAAAACTTTTGTCTATGACTATATCCATATCCCGGAATTTGCTCTTGCTCTATTTTTACATAAAAACATTTTACTCATTTTAAAGCTAAGAAATTCCAAATTATTACATTCATCTCAAGAGGAAAGAAAAGAATATTCTGTTCAAAGGATTTAAATATTTCGATTGAAATAAAAATCCAAGTTGCAGAGTGTTTTGATTGCATTGAGGAAAAGGAAACGATTATAAAATATAACTAATGGGGATCTTATTATTAGGTAAGAAGCCGAACCTGTGGTTCTTCTCTTTGCAGGAGGAGCATGCACTTCACAGGCAGACCTTCGATCTGTCTGCTACGACCTTTCCCCCCCTGGAAACGGGGCTCCGGTCTTAAAAAAATAAAAGGTTTCCAGGACAAATCTTCTAATAATTTACTCTTGGTCTAGGTTTTTTCAGACGTATGCTTATAATCTAGGTCTAAAGGCAAGAAAAAAAGCTTGTATCGGAATTCTTTAAAAATACAGAAAAACAAACTTCAATAATCTATCTTTTGTTTACTGGGTTTTAGGGGCTAGTAGCTATTTCCTCAGACTAAAGATTAAAAGGGAAAATCTATTTTTGAAAGAACTTCGATAAAACCTTTCTGAACTTCACCATTTGTTATTCTTTTTTTCTTTTTTTAAATTCCAAAAGATCGGATAATCATATTTATTTTTTATCTGATCTTCACCACTTGTCATGTTCATTCTCAAACTTTTATAAAAACTCTTAGGAAATGTCCTTAAATTTTCTCAAGTTAAAATATAAAATACATATAGTGTTAAGGATTAATCGTTCATGTTTGAGAATCAGAGTTGATCCGATCCCCCGCTTTCAATAAATGAACGTCAAAACGGTTGAGCGAAAGGAGCGGCGAACCTTTGCACTTCGAACTGCTTCCTTCTTCCAAAATGGTCCACACGGAGGATGGGCAACGATGGGACCAAAGTAATTAGATCTGTTACATACATATTTTTGAATTTCTGACGTTGAGGCAGGGGTTCATTTGCAGCGAGCACGGACACAAAACTGTCAGCGGTGTCATGAAGCGGCCGTCTATTGGGAGGATATGCTGATACCTCTTTGAGGGTATCTGTACGCGCAGCATCATCCACATAGACAATCATAAGGCCGATTTTGTTTCCATTACCACGATCAGAGCAAAACATACACACTCTCTCCTCTGTACTACAACCTTCTCGGTGGAGTACTAGTGTACGCTATTAATAAGGACATTTATATCCACACACCTCTGACGCGGAGCTTGTGCCCCCTTACCCCGTTCAAGGAGTCACGTCAACGATTAGACGGACGAATGGCGTTACCCACTTACCTGAAAAAATCATTCGGAACATATCGGATATCAGCTCCTTCAAAACAGGTTGCAACCATAAATTACTCGGGAGAAAGATCATCTCAGAACCAGAGCAAGAAAGAGCACAACTCATGACTAAGAGGATAAGTCCACTGGAATTTGATATTCCAATATTACATCAGACATTTTGGGCTGAGCGAAAACGTGGTTAGATGACCCAACTGTGATATTCTTTAATCCACATACCTACCTTCCTCTGTCATTAATCTCAAAACACTTTCAAATCTCTGTTGGAAACCTTCACTCTGAAACCTTCCTCTACAATTGCCATAGTTTATCCTCCCCCAGGCCATTTAACACAGATTCTTTAATGAGCTTGCCGAATTTCTGAACATGGCACTTTCCAATCCTTCTTCAACTTTGCTTATTCTGGGAAATTTTGATATAGTTAAACATTATTCTCGCTCTTAATCTGCCTCACCTTTAACTCAAACACATAGAAATACATTTGACATAGTCGCATCCTCCCTCCATATTCATAATAACTGACCCATCCACATCTATTTCTAACCACTTCGTCATTCACTTTTGTTTCGCTCTTCCCCTCGCACAGAGCCCTCCAACAAACACTGCCACCAAGCCTTATTTCGTTGAATCTCTTCAACTAAGCAAAGAGACATAAGAAAGCATCGTGCATAACTCATTCACACGTTAATCTGAGCAATCACCTGGGCTGACCTCAAGATAACCCTCCAGTCTTTCTCCCAGAGCCTCTCTTACTGCCTAAACGTGCATGACTCCCTTCTCACCACCTGATGTTTTAAACGCGCCTGGAGTTCTTTCGCGGCTTGTTCCTAAAAACATTAAGTACAATTACTACACCCTATAGAATAAACCTTACCTAAATGGGTGGGGGAGTTCTTGACAAGGATGCGATGTAGCGATGGCTCATATTTAAATATGACATTTATTTTAAACGGTAAGAGTCGAAGAATTCGATTTATTTTCGTTAAATTCCATTATCACATCGTTCATCAGGCCTCAAATTAAGATTCTCCTTGGGTTTGTCTCCCATACTTATGATATGAGGGAAGGATGACCATCCTTTTCTTCTAAATAAGCTCATGCATTCTGCCTACTTGTTTATTCCTTGAAAACGTCTTCGCAAGTAAATACGAAAGCGCTTGGAATCTCCTTCCTCTTTTGCTTGTTTTTTTTTCATAATTGTGACTGACCCCTACTACTTTGTGATCTCTAAATCATATAGACAGGGTGTTCGAACTAAATTTGACGATTCATATAGGAAAACGCCCTCCTCCCCCTCAATACCTAAGCTAAAAATAAATTTATTTAAAAATTTAAAAACTATCGACTAGATTTTGGCTCGGAGATAACAGACTACTCAAATTAGCGGCACTCAGGTTTCATCATGGCCTCAAGACGGATCTGGAACATAGCGCATGTGTTCTTCACTGTATCCCTGAGAAAATCTTCAAACAATTTCTTGATCTTGGCCATTAGCTCGGCCTTGTGATTGCAGGCAGAGAGGTCGGTGTCTTTCTCAACCACGCCCCACATATATTAATCTATGAGATTACAATTAGAAATCTAGGAGGCCAGAAAGTGGGGCTGCTGAAGTTGTAGAAACTCCCCAATAATCACGTCTGACTCTTTCCGTAGGTATCACCTTCCAGAACAAACCTTCCCCAGCCAGGGTTTGACCACAATATCCAGCTGCTCCAAATAGCTCTCTGAATTGAGCCTAAGACCCTGTTCAAACATGTGGGGCCGGCATGGCGTCAACTTCATTGGAGACTCACAAACATACCATCACAGTTTGGGGGTAAAGGTTTGCAGTTTATAGAGGGTCACCAGTTTTGGGGGTGACGATGGGTTACCATTGTATGGATGTCGGCTAAGGCGGTTAAGGCGACCTTACAGTCGAATATGGTCTGACTGCAAATGGTTCTTTCGGGTAATTCGCTTGTAGGCTCGGTTCGAATGGTAACCTGGTTATTTCTTGGCAAAAAGAAGGACTCGGAAGAAAAATGGCAGTATTTTAGGCTTTAATCTCGGCTTAGGGCTACCTCGGTTCGGGCAAGGAAGTAGTTGAGTTTTAAGTGGTTCATTTGTGTGTTCACGCCTATGGGCTGACTATCAGTGCTAATGTTCCGTGTTTTTGTAAGTCTCCTTCTGCGTCAGATTGTTGGGACTATGGACGGATGGTTTGAAGACGAGGAACGGACTCGTGATGCTAATAATAAACAAATCAGAATAAGAATAATGACGAATGGACAATAATAATGAGAATGTTTCAGCCCGTCTATTTATACCAACTCAAATTAAGGGGGCGTGACTTCTCTTCTCTTAATCTGGACGCGGGGCGGAGCTTATAGAGTCAGAAGTATGTGCATGTGTTGTCTACTTAGACTGCTGGGAGGAGTCAAAGAATGTGTGCATGTTCAGTGTAGTCATGTGTGCATAAAACAATATTTGAATTTTGCCCACCTGACCGGGCTTATCAAGCCGACATCCATAGCAAGATTGATTTCGTTGTTTCACAGGTTCATGTAAACTTTGACTGATCAGATCATACTCCGTTCTCTATGTGTCCAGCTGTTTTCCACTGCCTCCGTTATCTGTGTCCAGACCTTCGGCTCGCATCTGTTTTCTAATGTGTTTATGTTTGTACATTCGCATGGGAACCCTAACGATTTCGCTTGCCTCATTATAACACATTCTATTTTGGATTGATTCATATTATTGCTTTTAATATTATTTACAAGTATTTATTTTGTTCTACATTAGTTCATTGTTACAGCATGGCATATTATTTCAGTGTCGATTTGTGTGCTCAATTTCAATATTTCAATAAGGCCAACGGGGTGCTCATTTGTGAGGTTCCTTGTTGGCTCTACTCTACCTTGCAATTAGGCGCTACAGGAGTCCCCCTCGAAAATACGGTATTATAAATGAGGTTCTTGGATTTCTAATATACACCGTCTCGGGGTAGACAATTTGTTGCATCAATAATTGCTACATTATTTACATGACTTTTATGTTATATATATATATATATATATATATATATATATATATATATATATATATATATATTTATAATTTCAAGGTCTTTTACATTTTAATTAGTCTATATGATTATAATATATGGAATATACTTTGGTTGGTTCACAGGGTAAAGTTCACTAGTCTTATATAGTAATATGTACAAAATATTGAGGCACGCGAACAATTTGCCTCTTTTTTTATTATAATAGGCTTTGCCAATGGAATGAACGCGTACATATTATATTTTAAGATCACCCTATTTTACCATGCAACTGGTTTTCAAAATAAAAGAATGACGGATCTTTAGCGAACGTAACCCCGTCTCCCTGATCGTGTAAAAATGTCTGGCTTATCATTGTTCTCTCCGGTGCCTGGGGAGGTTTCCCTTTAATTGTCATTAACGCCGTTGTTATCCATTTCATCTTTTTATTCATCTTTTACTGATCATTCAGTAAATTGCCATTGTACAAGGGAGGGAACTTCACCGGTTTTAACCTGTTTACTGAGACAGTATCTTGTTTGCCATTCCAAATTGTAGACCTTGTCGTCGCGCTCGACCCGGGAAAGGGCCAGCATATGGCGCTTCTAACAGTTTGCGAACACGATCGATTCGCACCCACACATGCGTTGCCTCACGAAGAGCTTTGGGCACGAAAAGTTTGGGCACCGAGTGCAAGTATCCTTCGGATGTCTGGGTGAAGTTAACTTGTGACATGGTTGTGGCTAAATCCTTAATAAATTTTGAATCAGTTTTCGATGATGAGGATGAAACCAAATGATTTGGACACAGTAGTGTAGTATCTGTAACTGCTGTGGAAGGAAAAAACCCCGAGTCATTAGGTAGGGAGTGAATGCCTAAAAGGATAATCGTAAGGGCCATTATGGAGCACTTCAGAGTTTTCTGTTCTCTTTCCGCCATCTCATTCGTGGATGGGCGGTACTCCGTGGTGCGGAGACGATGGAATCCAACAAAGGCTGATAATTCTTTGAAAAGTTCTGACTCAAATTGGCATCCTCTGTCGGTTATCACGTATAATGAGACTCCAAATCTGGAAATCCATCCGTCTAAGAAGGCCAAAGCAACCGTTGCAGCACTTATGTCCGGAATCAGTAATACCTCGATCCATCTTGTAGCCCGGTCAATGCACGATAGTAGATATCGGTTATGCGACAGGTATGATTGTCCAGGCAACGTACACGGTGGTAGTGGTTCGACGATATCAATGTGCACGGTTTCGAATCTTGACGAGGGAATATAAATGGGCAGGATTGGAGATTTCGTGTGGCGATCGATCTTGGATGATTGACATGAGAGGCATTCCCGTGCCCAGGAGCGAATAACCCTGTCCATATTAGGGCAGAAGTATCGAGACTTAATTAGACGGAAGGATGCTTAATTCCAGGGTGGGACAATTGATTAAACATAGTCCTCCCGCATGCTGTAGGAACGAACAGTCGTGGGTATCTTGATGTTAGTCACACCATGGTTGAGCTTCTCTGGGAAAAGTGAAAGATTTTAGTCACGACTGAAGTTCTTCATAATGCGTGAAACGTTGCATGGATGATAGGTAAACCATCGGATTCTCTGGGTGTTGTGCAACTGATCTTGGGAGAATTTCTTTCGACTGAGAAGAACCAGATCGTCACCAGCTGAACAGAATAATATCAGGTTGTTCAGGAGCTTCTTTCCCTTCGTGGAGCGGTTCTGCCTGGCCTTGGTTGTCCGAAATTGTCCATTGGGTCTCTTGTACGAGTAGGAGCGAAGGTCCTCCTCATTCAGGGCCAGACTCATAGTAGCGACTCCAACACCCATATCTCTCGCCAAAGCCCAGGTCTTATATCACTGTTTATTTATAAATGTTGAGTATTTAACTTGGATCTTCTGTCATAACATTATTTTCTACGACCTTCTTGCAATTTAAATTTAGTGGATCAGTCCTTACGCCCTTATTCCTTTTGACGTTTACTGCAATTTGTTTCATTTATTGTCTTTTAATTACCTTTATTCTCCTATAGCTCTCACCCTTTCTTGGTGATGTTATTAAACTTAGCGTTTATTCAATAAATTTTAACACAATGAGCATAGGAGAAAAATAAAAATCCCAAATCACACCAATTTTTTATTCCAGAGAGGAAAAAAAATGTTATAATTTTTTTTAATCCACATTATACCATCAATTTTCTTAGCGTAAAATTACACATGAATAAATCAACGTTTAAAAGAATTTTTCCTACCTCGTTACACACATATATGATTCCTTTGACAAAGGGAGAAAAATACATTTGCAAGTTTTCTGAAGAGCTCTTCCCTTGTTTGAACACGACTGCAATTAAATTCTGTGTTCGATATTGCTCAGGGATAATAGTAATAACAAATGAGTTATATAAAAAACTGCAATCACTTTTTATACTAGTTCACAGTTCGGAAACCTGGTTTCGTAATAAATCGATCCAAAATACTGTGTTTTTTCATATATAAATATATATATATATATATATATATATATATATATATATATATATATATATATATATATAATATATATATATATATATATATATATATATATATATATATATATATATATATATATATATATATATATATATATATATATATATATATATATATATATATATATATATATATATATATATATGCAAGAAACAAAAAGCAGCAATATCTAAGGGAATGAATATGACAAATGGTATATAGTAGTTAGACACTAGATGTTAGGAATTTAATTTGTTATAGTTTAAATTACAATATGAATGTACTTTTCGCTTTGACACGTAGTCCTTATATGCTTATATAGATATATGAGTTCTGTACTCCATTTAATAACAGAATGGAATAAAAAATACAAGAGGTCACACCTGTGTCAACCATTATAATGCTCCTAATAATAATATTGTTAGTAACGATTACTTCATCCATTAATTTAAATTAACTCCTGCCATTCTAAATTTTGATTTAACCCCCCAATTTCCAGCCCTAGACAAACTAATGATATCTCTTACTCAATGACCTTATTCCTCGTCAAGATTATACAGACATTTTAAGGTTTACTTGAATTTTACAGTGCCAATGGTCTCCACTAATAAACTTCATGAATCATGGGTTCCCTTTTTCTAGTAGTTATCATTAACTAGGGCCTGATTTAGAGTCATTGTAGTACTCTTTTTCACGGGAAAAGAAGATGGCATTATCAAATGTTGTGAATTTCTTTTATCTACGAGGAAATCTGCGAAAGAAAAATATTCCAGGAAAGGAATTTGTCCCTTATAAATAGGGGAAGACTGTTTCTTCGTGGGGGCAAAGTTAGGATTCATCGACTGATGGATCCCTACTGTTTGGGGATCATTGATCATCTCAAGCGCTTGAATGATATCCAATTCATCGTATTTTAAAGGAGTTTGAAACAGTCTCCCATTTGACAAAGTCGCTTTTTTCTTTACTTGACGCGGTGGCTTAATGCGACTGGGTATTTGACGAGCTCCCCTGTATCGCAATCCCTCACAAGATGTCACAGAAGATCTGCAGAAGGAGCAAGCACAGGACGCTGACTCTTGGAATGTGTAAATCTCTGTTCCAGGCGTGATATTCGGGTCACAATTTCGGAGTGTAACTGTATTGGATTGAGTGGTTGCGTGTAAGCAAACAGGATGGTGACTCTTTTTGTACGGAAATTTCCAATCAGCGATCTGAAACGAGGGAGGGTAAGGAATCAGTTTAATTTTCTAAGGATTATTTTAATTGTGTGTTAAAGTTGTTTTATGTAGTTTTACAGCTTTAATATTCAGTATTTACAAAAGTAGCCACTTCTTCGAAGGTATAACATTATAAAATAGTGGGAGGTGTTACTTCCCCCTTGCTACTTTTCACCACCTAGGTATGCATTTCACTGCTAATCCTAGATTGAATCAGAAATATCACAAATGATTAGCTCTCAGTAAATATTTAATCTCCTTTTGTTAATATTATGATAGCCAATATCAATTTATTGCAGGTTAAACTTCTGACCTTCAAAAATGTGTAGTTGTACCAATATTTATATTCTCTTGCTGCTGAAATTGTCTTACCACATGAAAAGTAATATTATATTAAATCTTTGCATAGGCAACCGTTAAAAATAAAGTATATACCTATATAAAATATAAAGGTGTATTTTTTGAAAGCATATTATTAACTGGAGCTGATATAATTAATTTCACTAGTCATATCTTACACGGTGACCCTCCCGAAACGGGCCCTGACGTAGAATAGACTCTCGACGATATACCATATATAACTATTCGTTGAGGGAACTTTAATTATCTTTAGAGTGCGTGGATGTCTGGCGGGCCGATATTATGTATCTTCGATATGCTTAAGAAGTGGAACTGAGTTCAAGGATAATAATATTGCTATCATTAATAAAATAGAGTTTTATTAATAATAACTATCAACAATACACAAAACGGAAAATATTGACATAAACAGAGAATGGAAAGGGTCGTGGGGGCTTGGGCTAATTCCGAGGATTGAAAGATTTAAAAGGGTAAAACAAATATAAAGTTAAAGAGATGGGATGGTTCGCTAAACCATTTAAAGCACAGGATAGAATTGACAAAAGGGTTAAATACTCAAAGGTAACGTTCAGCTTACGTAATTACACGTGTTGTGCAGAGGAAGTCGACGTGAAGGAATTTTCGGTCCACTGGCGAGTTCCAGCCGAAGGGGGGGAATAAAAGGATCCTGACGTGGCGTCTTGGGAATGAGAACCGTTTTTCGACGAACGGCTTGAAGAACAATGGCTGTTCTACGTTGTTCTCTTCTGAACAACAAAGGGGGGGGGGGTGAGAACCGTCTCTTGTCTACGGGCTCAAGAACAATGGCTGTTCTAATGTTGTTCTCTTCTGAACAACAAGGGGGAAGGGTGAGAACCGTTTCTTGGCGAACGGGCTCAAACGAACAATGGCTGTTCTACGTTGTTCTCTTCTGAACAACGGGGGAATGGTGAGAACCGTTTCTTGTCAACGGGCTCGAACGAACAATGGCTGTTCTAATGTTGTTCTCTTCTGAACAACAAGGGGGAAGGGTGAGAACCGTTTCTTGGCGAACGGGCTCAAAAGAACAATGGCTGCTCTACGTTGTTCTCTTCTGAACAACAGAGAAGGGGTGAGAACCGTTTCTTGTCAACGGGCTCGAACGAACAATGGCTGTTCTAACGTTGTTCTCTTTCTGAACAACAAGGGGGAAGCCTTGTAGACTTGGCGTCATGAAAGGCTCGAACCTTGGCACTCAAGGGATATTGTCCTTCTTCTGGACAAGTGATGGTGAATCTCGAGGTCGAGGTCCCTTGGCGCACAAAGTGAGAGAGGGTCGTAATGATGTTTCGAGACGAAAATCTGGATCTCCAATCTGCTCTTAGTGGTAAAGTTTCCATCTAAATAGTCGAGACACTCCCTTGGCGTGGGGGACAATGGAGTGGGAGCTTCGAGGGAATGCACAGCCGAGCCTGGGAACAATGCCTTATCTGTCCATAAGCCTAACTCAATCTGGCGAGGTCGGCGTATGGGGGCGAACGGGGAAAGATAAACCTCCTTGTTTAAACATTGACTCAGGTGGCTGCGATAAGGCGCCAAGCTTCAAAGCGAAGATGCACGTGGGAAGCATCGTGGTTTTAAATAACATGTGACAGGGGTTGAAATTAACGCGGCCTCAACCCGTTCTATCACACCCCACAATTCCGGGGGAAGTTGTCACTTCGAAAAAAAAGAGAGAAGGGACAACGATAGAGCTCCGTTGTGGGGAACTCGTTTTCTTGTACCAACTGTACCTTCCTGCACCTAACTAGTATTACCTCAATACATATGATTATTTTGATCTTTTGATTATAAGGGAAAATAACCTTTAATACAAACTTAATAACAAAAATAAGGCATGGAACAATGAAATGATATAAAATTAGTACATACGGGACAAAATAATTTATACGTAATTAATGGGTACAAATGTATATACATACAAAAAAAAATAGACATTGAGCTTTACAAAATTCAGACATATACATTAACTAATTATATTACAAGAGAATCCTAATTTAAGTCGTACAAGACGGTATATACCTACATGGAGATACTAATTCTATGAATACAATTACTCTACGCTATTCGGTAACGCATTCCTACTGAGTGCGTCAGCGCCCTGGTTATCGGAACCTTTTATATAATTTATTTTAAATTGATACTCTTGCAAGAGTAAACTCCAGCGCATGATTCGGCCGTTACAGTGTCGCACATTCCTAATATAGGCTAACGGACGGTGGTCGGTTCCTATCTGAAATTCTTTTCCTATCAAGTACATTTTGAATTTGTCTATGACCCAGATAATTTATAGAGCTTCCTTTTCTATAGTGGCATATCTCTTTTCGCGTGGTAATAATTGACGACTAGCATATGCAACTGGATGACTCGTTCCGTCATCTTTGTATTGAAGGAGTACTCCTCCAATGCCCTCGTTGGACGCGTCGGTCTTAATCCCAAAGGATTTTTCCGGGTTGGGCAACTTTAAAATGGGGGCAGAAATGAGCTTACTCTTGAACTGATTAAAATGGGAAATAGCGACATCATTCCAACGTAAACGATCGGGGGAATTATTTTTTTGAAGGGGGTTGAGGGGGGCCGAAATTGCAGTGAAATTCGGAACAAACCGCTGATAGTGAGAAGCTGATCCTAGGAACGATCTTAATTGCTTCTTTGTAATCGGGAGGGGCATGTCGGCGATTGCCTTAATCTTGTTCTCTTGGGGACCTAACTTGCTTTGTCCTATTTTGAAATCCGAATATTTTATGGTTTCGCGCAGTCATCGAAAAGAGCTAATAGGGTGGTTAAATGGTGACTCCATTCAAATAGTTCTTGTAGCTGACTCTTTTGATGTGGTGTCAGCTGCTCGTCAATATCCAGGTCAGAGGGTTCCAAAGACTCACCTGGTAGGGAAGGAGGAGGGTAATCGGCATCAGGTTGGGTGCACACTATCTGTATTACATTAAGGGACTCCGCGGGGTAATCTTCTTCAAGCGCCGATGTTTCGTCCAGTTCTACGAAGGTATCTCCATGGGCGCGTTGGGGGTTCTTTTTTTCTTGGGGTCCACGGACAGTCTCCGTGTCCTTGTCTTGGGCCTTATCGCCTATGGGGGTTAGTAATTCACACTCCTTTTGTGCCGTCCTAAAGTCCTGGTTTGGGGTCTCCGAGAAATCGGACGGTATCGGGGTTCTGATGGGGACAGGCTCCTGGGCTTCTTTCTTAGCTCGGCCTCTAGGAAGGGCGGCCTGAGACACAGGGTCGGAACTTACTTGTGGGCTCTGTCCTATAAGTACGGAACAGAATTGTATGGGTGCTGAAATGACTTCAGCCCAGCCATCATAATATTGACACTGCAGGTAACATCTAACGACGGGGAATTGGTTCGCCCGCCCAAGGTAGTCATGTACCATCGCAAATTTTTCGTGGTTAGGGTCCACTGGGGGGAGGAGTTCGTCGGACACGATGAAACACGTACATCCTGTGTCCCTGACGAGAGTCGATACTCGGCAGCCGTTCACGCTGCCCTCCTCAAATTTCAAAGTTCCCGATGAACTTTTATCAAAAATAAAATTTACCTGGTGGCCTGACGGAGGGGGAGAAGTTTCTGCTTCGGTCTGCACCACCGGGGGAGCCGGGGTTGCATTAATCTGGTGAACTTGGTGGGCTGGTCCGCTTTTAAGCCTAGAATTTTTGGGGCAATTTCAGCTCATGTGGTTTTCTACACCACAAGTGAAGCATATGATTGGTCGCTTCGGGAAGAGAGATGGAGGAGAAATCTTAACGGGAGGTTTGGAGTCCCGTTGTTGGTTTTGGGGAAAGAAGTTTTGGGGTTTTACGGGGCTTGAAAACTTCGTCGGCTTTCCGGTGAAGGGGCGCGAATCCTTCCTTCTTTCCTTGTAGGGGGATTGGTGAGAAGTTCGATTCTCCTTTGGGTATAAATTATGGCTTGCGGCATAGACATCCGCTTCTTCGGTACATTCTTTAAAGGTCTGGCACCGACGATCCTTGACGAACGCGCGGATCTCCGTCGGGAGAGACGCCAAAAATTGATCTCGCAACACGAAGTCTGTTAAGGACTCGTAGTTCGGATCAACCTTTGAGGATTCTAACCAAAATTTAAAATTCCTCTAAGGAATGTATCCGAATTGACGGAACGTCTGTCCGGGTTTAATACGACCTCCTCGAAATTCTTGGCGGTAGAAATCGGGAGTCATATTATGAGCGGCCAATAACTCAGCTTTTAAGGTGCTGTAGTTAATTGTACACTCAGATGGTAAAGATATAAAAATTTCGCGCAATTTACAATTTAACAGGGAAGGTAATCTGGCTACACCTTCAGCCTCCAGATCCATGTTATTGATTTCGAGGATCTTTTCGAAGTGGGCTAAAAATGCTCCGAAATCCTCTCCATCCTTGAAATTGGGGAGCTTAAGGGAGAGATTGAAGGGGGGGGGGGGCTTCGGAACGGGAACTGGCGAACTGTATCTCTGCTTGAACACGAGCTAATTCAATCTGATGGTGAAGCTCAGCTTGTCTTTTCCGTTCCTCTCTTTCTCTTTCTTCTCGTTGGATTTCTCTTTCTCGTTCTTCTCGTTGTATTTCTCTTTCTTCTCGTTGGATTTCTCTTTCTCGTTCTCTTTCTGTTCTTTGCTCCTCTTGAACGTACTCAATTAGTTCTTTTCCGGAGAGTCCCAAGGATTCTCCTTGCTCTTTAAAGATTTCGAACTGAGTCATCTTTGCACTTAGGGGCGCACTAGTCAACCAACTAAAATTCTTTGCAACAAGAATTATGCCTTCTAGAGAAATTTGGCTACCTAATTATGGGCACTGACCTATTCGTACTTGGTTTCTCGATCTAAATAACCACTGACTAAAATCACCAAAAAAACACAAACAAATTATTATAACAGTTCCTTGAGCTACTCCAGCTTCTTAAGTTTCAAAAAAGGGGATAGCAATCGTTAAAACAAAAGAGAACTACTATACTCTATTATTATAACGAATAACACTATGCTTTTCTCGACTGAGACCAGTGTTTGCAAAGATATAGCGTTAAACCTTACACACCTGATACCACATTTAAATAGTATATATATATATATGTCGTAGAATGGACTCTCGACGATATACCATATATAACTATTCGTTGAGGGAACTTCTTTAATTATCTTTAGAGTGCGTGGATGTCTGGCGGGCCGATATTATGTATCTTCGATATGCTTAAGAAGTGGAACTGAGCTCAAGGATAATAATATTGCTATCATCAATAAAATAGAGTTTTATTAATAATAACTATCAACAATACACAAAACGGAAAATATTGACATAAACAGAGAATGGAAAGGGTCGTGGGGGCTCGGGCTAATTCCGAGGATTGAAAGATTTAAAAGGGTAAAACAAATATAAAGTTAAAAAGATGGGATGGTTCGCTCAACCATTTAAAGCACAGGATAGAATTGACAAAATGGTTAAATACTCAAAGGTAACGTTCGGCTTACGTATTTTTATACTAGTGGTGCAGAGGAAGTCGACGTGAAGGAATTTTCGGTGCGCTGGCGAGTTCCAGCTGAAGGGGGGGAATAAAAGGATCCTGACGTGGCGTCTTGGGAATGAGAACCGTTTTTCGACGAACGGCTTGAAGAACAATGGCTGTTCTACGTTGTTCTCTTCTGAACAACAGGGGGGGGTGAGAACCGTCTCTTGTCTACGGGCTCAAGAACAATGGCTGTTCTAATGTTGTTCTCTTCTGAACAACAAGGGGGAAGGGTGAGAACCGTTTCTTGGCGAACGGGCTCAAACGAACAATGGCTATTCTACGTTGTTCTCTTCTGAACAACGGGGGAATGGTGAGAACCGTTTCTTGTCAACGGGCTCGAACGAACAATGGCTGTTCTAATGTTGTTCTCTTCTGAACAACAAGGGGGAAGGGTGAGAACCGTTTCTTGGCGAACGGGCTCAAAAGAACAATGGCTGCTCTACGTTGTTCTCTTCTGAACAACAGAGAAGGGGTGAGAACCGTTTCTTGTCAACGGGCTCGAACGAACAATGGCTGTTCTAACGTTGTTCTCTTTCTGAACAACAAGGGGGAAGCCTTGTGGACTTGGCGTCATGAAAGGCTCGAACCTTGGCACTCAAGGGATATTGTCCTTCTTCTGGACAAGTGATGGTGAATCTCGAGGTCGAGGTCCCTTGGCGCACAAAGTGAGAGAGGGTCGTGGTGATGTTTCGCGATGAAAATCTGGATCTCCAATCTGCTCTTAGTGGTAAAGTCTCCATCTAAATAGTCGAGACACTCCCTTGGCGTGGAGGACAATGGAGTGGGAGCTTCGAGGGAATGCACAGCCGAGCCTGGGAACAATGCCTTATCTGTCCATAAGCCTAACTCAATCTGGCGAGGTCGGCGTATGGGGGCGAACGGGGAAAGATAAACCTCCTTGTTTAAACATTGACTCAGGTGGCTGCGATAAGGCGCCAAGCTTCAAAGCGAAGATGCACGTGGGAAGCATCGTGGTTTTAAATAACATGTGGCAGGGGTTGAAATTAACGCGGCCTCAACCCGTTCTATCACAGGCCCCAACTTTCGATAGGCCTCATGTTTTAATTTTCTGCAACGATTAAATGAAACTTTGAGTATAACTAGCTTATTGTGTTTAAAAACATTATATCTAAACACGAGAGTCTTTGGAATTTTCTTTTTTATTCTAGAGCACGTGTTCGAGATGACCTCAATTTAGATCTGTGCATTTCTTGAGGCGCAGCACAAAGTTGTCCATGACGTCCTTACAAACCGACCGACTAATGGCTCTGATCTCCTCCCTGATGGCTTCCTTGAGTTCTTTGATGGTTATGGGTATCCCTGCGTACAGTTTGTCTTTAATGTAGCCCCAGAGAAAGAAATCTGGGTGGCTAAGGTCTGGGTTGTGAGGTGCCCACTCAAAATTAGTCTTGAGACTGATCACACGGCTACCAAAGTTCTCTTTCAGCCAATCTCGGGACAAGTTTGAAGTGTGAGAGCTTGCTCCATCTTGCTGGAACCAGAACTTTTACATAGGCGCCGGAAAAGGGTCTACAACTTCCTCTTGAAGGTTTTGAGGACCTCAACATACTGCTCCTTGGTGACTATCACTATCGCGCCAGATTCCTAGAAGAAGAATGGTCCGATGATGCCTCTGGTTAAGATTGCAGTCCATACCGTGCACTTAGGGGAGCGTAGGGGCTTAGTGGCTACTTTATTTGGTCTGGCGGTTCCCCAGAAGACATTTGTCTTCGAGTTTACCTTTCCTTCAAGATGGAAGTGAGCTTCATCTGAGTTCCAAAAAGGTTAAGGAAATTTGGGGTCTCCTGAATCTTCTACAGTATCTTGACTGCCATAGCCTTTCTCTGCTCCTTATCTGAGGTTGTAAGGGTCTGCCTCGTCTGTATTGTGTAGGGGAAGGCCTTTACATCCAGTACTAACACTCTCCTGCAGGTTTCACGTGATATACCGAGGGATTGACTTCGCTTGCCCACAGAGCGTTTTGGACTCTGCTGAACTGACTCTCTCACGCTTTCGACCAGCTCAGCTATACGCTTCCTGGGGCGTCCTGAATGTCTTGTACGGTTGTCACTGGCTGCATTGAGGTTCTCCACTGTCCCATAGTTCTCGAAGCGGTCCGAATTTCACTCTTGCCTGTTTTTTTTTGGGGGGGGGGCGGGGCACCCTGTAAATCAATTTTCGTAAATATTTTATTGAATTACTACTAAGAAAGAAATTAAAATTGTTATAATGGACCAGTGACAGGTTAATTCAGAGGGGAACAAAAGGGGGTTGAAGTTAGACAAAAGAAGAAAAAATAACGAAAAAAACATCGCAAAATAGAATTTAGGGGATCACTTTAATTATTACTTCAGAAATCCAGTGGAAAGGTTTCGTTATGGATGCATCGTCTAACTACGGATATTGATGGCAGGTTCAAAATAACGAAACGTAACCCGGGTTATGAGATATGGTACAGGTTATATCTTACATGGATGTCGAAAGGAATCAATTTATATATTTTTTTTTAAATTGAAGGTAATATGTTTATTTGTTGGTTTGGAAAACAATATATTCAATTGTTGTTTAGAAAAGCTATATGTTTCATTTTTGTTTTGTAAAGCAATATGTTCAATTGTTATTTAAGGAAGCAATATGTTACATTGTTGTTTTGAAAAGCAAACATATACCTATAAAAATCTAAACATCAATTTTAAGTAAAACGCACCAATATATTCAATTGTTGATTTAGTAAGTAATAAATTCATTTGTTGTCTTTGGAAGCAATTTTTAATTGTTTTGGAGGGAATTAATATGTTAAATTGTCGTTTCAAAAAGCAATATGTTTAAGGAAGCCGGAATTAAACACGAAATGTGAAGAACTAAACAACTGGTCAAATATTTTTCATTAGGTTCGCATTGCAAATAGTCTTTAATAGTTACCATTTTAAATAATAAAAATCTGTCTTTAATAGTATCACATATAGATTTGTGAATTAAAAGTGTATATATTTACCTGTTAATACACATAATCATGTATGTATAATGCATGTACCCTTTCCCCCTTGCCTTTGCGTCTCATTAACGCTAGCCTCTGAACGGTCACCTACCTGCGTGTATGATAAGCCTATCCTACCATTCCATTCATACTTGATCACTTTATATAAAAAAGGTGGATTAATTTAATTTCACTTAGTATGTTCTGAAGATACGATAAGTGTAATCGTGAAACGTCAACTCATAATGAATAAAGCTACTCGTATAATAAAAGCAAGTTGCATTTTTCTATCTAGAATCATCTTGAGTAAATATGTAGCTAAGAAACTTTATCTGAACAATAATTTGTGAAATATTTCATTCAAGCGCCTTTATACCAGTTGCCCAAAAGCGGTTATTTCTGAAAAATAACTTGGGTCATAGAGGGTTAAAACGCTTGAATTTCAACGTAAGAAAGATTTTTCGTAAGTTTGAAATGAAAACCCACGAAGCAGTTAAAAGTGATTGTTATTATAAGCAAAACTAATCTAATATTTTTTACCATCATCCTTACTTTTATTAGAGATAAATTGTATTTGTATAATAGTCAACATATTATGCTGAAGACTACCGATCTTTGCCTTATCATGTTTGCTGCTTAATGGCTTGCAATACACTTATATCATCAATTTCAGCAACATTATCATAAATTATCCTGTAACCTCATTTTAATTCAATAAACTTAGTATTATTTAAACTTATAAATTACACAGGTCTTTACTACCTAGTATATATAACTCTTACGAACACTGTAACTCACATAATAGAGAATTAACTTTTGCAACATTTATGCATAATAATTGCAGCTCGAGTAAGATCGCTTATAACTTTAAAAAATATCAATATTTTCAGTCCAAACTATTTTAGCCCTCTCTTCCAAAATATAGACGCTAAGTCGCATTAGAATATCTCACACACATTATAAGAAGGAGGCACTTTCACACAGACTCCACTGGCCAGTCGCAATTAGGGTGATAGTGCTGTATGGTCTGGAAAACCTGAAAAAAACTCATATTTTCCAAAGGTTGAAGTTACCATAGATTTCTAGGGTGTAGGGTCCCATGGGCGTGTTCTCAAGTAAGTATCGGTAGTACAACAGAAATAAAAGTAGTTTTTAGAGGTCTCTGAATATTTTTGACCTCGGCATTGATTATATTCTCTCTTACAAGCATTTGCTGCAGTTTAGTGTTACATTTTTCTCCACTATGCTCATTTTCGTTCATTTTTTTCTATTCATTTTCTTTTTAATATCTCCTGTTTGTTCATTCTTTCTCATTGTGAGTTAAAGAAAGTGTGAACCAATATTAAATATAAAAACTAGGCCACTTTAATAACTTATAGATGAATTGTCGGTTCATATTCGTGAATCTATGAAAATCTTCGCCACGCCACTTCAAAATACGAGTATGATTCGAAATTTACCGTCACAATTTCCTCTGTTCCGTTACCCAACGGCTGACAAATGATCTCGAGGCAAATTTCGTTTATTTTTCCTAATCTTATACTTTTAACTATGGTTTAATTTTTGCCAAAATATATTGAAATAGGGAATTTAAGTGTATTTATCAACATTCAAACAGTAAATCTACTCACCAGCATGAGCTGGATGGTTCACATTATCGTTGGATTTCTAATCAAATTTAATGGGGCATGGATCTATAAATCTATAATTTTAGCCAACAAAAGAATGAAATTCTGAAGGCTATTAATCTTGGAAAGAAGTTTATAACAAAAATTTCTAGTAATATTTTGATTCTGGAAGAAAATTTTCGGTGAAGGTTATCACGGTAATGAATAAAAACCTTTTTGTTTTGCCTTCAACAATCATAAATTATAATTACCCTCTGCAACCCTGCGCAACCGCAAAGGATTTCTGAGTCAATAGTGCATCCTTGTATGCGTGGGAGTGTGCGTAGTTGTGGGCGTACTTCTTTTGGAATTCCCTTATAAATTATTAGGTATGATTACTCCATACCTAAGCGCTTACAGTAAAATCACTGCATGTACAGCTCTGTGGCACAATCTTCATCTACTTTTTCATTAAAGGGAGGAAATGGCGGGAGGGAATCCTAAGAGAACATTTTCGTTTGACAGATGAAAATAAGACTGAAAATCACCAGCAGAGAATGAATAAAAAGGAGAAGGAACAATAAATCAAGAATAAGAAGGTGCTCATTAAAACTCGCTTTCAGCATCTTCGGCTCGGGGGAGGCGTTTCGAATTTCCAAAAGTAGGTTTGTCAGAAAGAGTCAGACACTCAAAAGTAAATACCAAAATCTGCTTGGAAAATGTTTCTTTAGAGCAGCGGGAAGCCATAAGATAGTTATACCTTAATCAAATTAATTATTCTTAATTGAAATCGACAATGCCAGTGAAATTAATAATTTAAGTGGAACTTAAGGTTATGAAAGAGGAAGAAAGATTTTAATACAAATTACCTTTTATGTAATAGTTGCCTGAGACATAAAAATTAGTTCAAGGGTGGTTCAAGGATAAAACGGGTTAAATAATGCTATTTTAGGATGCTTTTTGCTCCCATCTCTGACAATAATAGCCTTTTGATTCAAATATATTTTTTCTTAGATATTGAGTTTTACAGGTGATATTCATAATTAGTATGGGCATAATATTTTTTATTTATAAAACATTATTTATCGATGTATTTCTGGCAATTCCGTGACTCACATTCACCGGGCATACAGTTAGCACGAGGGACAGGAACCAAATATATTCTAAGTGGGAACGGTTGGTTATTCGAGTGAATTTAGCCACAGGGAGTTTAACCTCATAGTACTCAAACTGGAGGAAGCATTCGTGCGAAACGAAATGGACCGAAACCAAGGATGGAGCAATTGACTGGGGCTCAGATCCTTCGGTATAATTCTTGTCTTCGGGCTTGTAGGGAAACGAAGCGCAATCGAGAATGAAGTGACTCGTTGAGAGTCGCAGGCATATACTGTCGATGCCCAATTAGGACCATCAACATATAGGGACCAGCCGGAACCGTTACTTCCTCATTCCAAAAGGGGGGCGGGAAGGCTCTCCTTGATCAAACATGGCGCTGAGGGGTAGGAAGTACCCACGCGGGGGTTTCTTGATAACGCCCCGAGAGGCGACAGCGACGTGCGTTTGACATTCCAATCCCTGTCTGATCGCTGAAAGCAGTTTGATATTTGGACTGTTCCCACAGCTCTCGCTCAACGTTGTCTGACCTCGTGGTTTCGACGAGGCAGATGACGGCAAGGGACCTCTATTCTCAAGAACTCGTCCATTCCAAAAACTCTCAAAATATCTCGACCTCAAGGGGATGGGGGCGAGACAATGGAAGGATACCTGCCATTGGTTGAGTCGAGCTTTAGTGACTCAGTCATATTTACGTACAAAGGGTATCCAGGTAGACAAGGAAAAAGTGAATTCGACTCAGACAAAGAACACATGGGCTACAAGGACTAACGTTAGTTCAAACGGGGGTCTATAATCTCAGGTCAATAATGATCTAGAGCTACACAACGAATAACATACACAAAAGATTTAAAAAAAAAACACTACGAACAGATACAAAAGAGAAATATAATATACAGTGAATTAATTGATCCGAATGATACAAAGGGTTACCGGATCGTTCTTAATTTGCGAACAGAAAACTTTTTGTCCGATATATACAACATTTTAAACAAAAGGAAACAAAATCAAACATAAAATTTAAACGCACAAAATTTATTCTAGATTAGCTTGGCTAGACTCTAGTGCTGCTCTCTGCAACACAATTCTCGGACCCTTTTCTATGAATAATTTTTAATTTATACTTTTGGAGGTATAAACTCCAGCGCATAAGGGGACCATTGTTGTCTTTTACATTTCGCAAATATGCGATGGGCTTGTGATCCGTCTGACTTATTTACCCACACAATGGGGAAACAGTAACTAGATTGGGAGGGCTCTATTATATTTAACTTTAACAATTTAGTAACTTATGCGTTGAACACCTCTCTTAAATGGATGGGCAGGGGTACGGCTTAGAACGAATAGGCTCCAGGGTGGTTAAAATAATAGCATGCTCAAACTGAGCGGCACAGCTGGGAATCTCGGAGATCACGTGTCCAAAGTGCCTCAGTAGCTGTTGCAGCTGAGTCTTCAAATTGAGAGGCAGCTGGGCGTTAACGTCCAAGTCGGATGACTGGGAATCGGTAGCGCTGGGCACGGTAGGCAAGGAGTACTCCTTGTCCTGTTATATGCAAGCCACTTGCATCATATTTAGCGGATCTAGGGAGTAGTCTGCCTCTATGGCCGACTCCTCATCAATGGCCACGATATTATTGATGCAAGGTCGGCGGTGGTACCTCTTGAGCATGTCCACGTGGTACAGCTTGTCCCCAGACGGAGTTCGAATGAGATAAGTCAAAGGGGCCGCGAATTTCGATGACGGGAAAGGGACCCTTCCATTGACTTAGGAGTTTATTATTCTCGGTGGGGAGTAATGATAAAACTTCCTCACCGGGTTTGAATCTACAAGACTTAGATTTTTAATCAAAATACGTTTTTAATTGGTCTAAGTTCGTGTCCGCGTTCTGAAAAGCGGTTTCAGTACACTTTTCTAACCCCAGCCGAAGTTCTAAAAGGTATGCGTAGGAAGCTTGGATTTCCAGGTCCAATTCTTGGTTCGAAAACAGCTCTTTTAAACTGCTCAGTGGGCCTCGTACGTTCCGACCATACTGCAATTCAAAAGGGGCAAATCCTAATGTGCGATGCGGGATTTCCCGGTAGGCGAACAAAGCTACTGGCAAAATATCTATGCCACTATCGGGGGTGGTCTTCACACATTCCGTTTGTGGCGGTGTCATAGGGAATGGTAAAAAGAGATTTTACCATTAGGAGCTTGCCGACGTACTCCATTAATTCAGAGGTAAATTGGCGGCCTCGATCGGAGAATACCTTCTTAGGTACTCCGACTCGGGAGAAGATTGAAATGAGCGCCTCGGCGCAGGTGACACTATCGATCTTCTTTAAGGGTAGTTTTTCTGGGAAACGGGTGGCGAAATCAACGAGGGTAAGCACGAAGCTGTGCCTTTCACTGCACAGGGGGCGAATTGGACCAATCAGGTCGATGCCACACGGGCGAAGGATTCATATATGATGGAGCGGAGCGTCTTGACGCGTCCTTTTGCGGCTGTCCTTTGACACATATCACACGAACGGCAATAATTAAGGATGTCATCTGCCGCATCGGGCCAATAAAAATATTTTAAAATTCTCTGAGCCGTTTTAATATGGCGGAAATGGCCAGAGAAAAGACTATCCTAGGCAGTTTTTAATGTGAGGGAAACCTGCGAACGGGAGATGTATAATACATGGGCTTCAGAACTAATGCTTCCCAAGCAGTTACGGTATAGGAAGTCGTTTTTCACGACGCGGGAAACAACTTTATTACCGTGGGCGGACTCATGAACCTTATTATGAGCTTTGGTCCAGAGGGGGCGGAGTGAATCGCAGTCCTTTTGCTTTTTAGCGAATTCATCATTCAGGACGCTGCTGAACTCGGATTCGCGGGGGGTTTCAAGGGGAGCGGCTGCCTCTGCTTTCTTTTTCGTCTGGGAACGAGTGAAGATGGGTTGAACCACAAGGGTGGAAATAACCCGTGGGCGCTGCCCGACCAGAACAGGGCAGAACTTTATTGGAGCCGCTACTATTTCAGCTCAGCCGGTTTAATACGCGCATTCAATAAAACATTTTACGATGGGGAATCGATTTTCACGCCCCAGGTAGTCATGCACTACCGCAATATTAGCATGGTTCGGAGTGATCGAGGAAAGTAGCTCGTCCGACACTACAATACACGTACACCATGTATCCCGAGCAAGTGTGTAGACCCAGCAGTCGTTTACTGATCCAGTCTCAAACTTCAATCTTCCAGGGAAGCTCTTATCGAACAAGAAGTTAAACTAAATGCCAGAGGCAGGAAAAGCAGGCGGAGAGGAAGGTGGTTCAATTTGAAACTGTGGTGGCGCGGGGGTAGCACAAATTTAGTGCACTTGATTGAGAGAACTATGGCGAAATTAGGAGTTGTGAAGGCAGTTGGTCCTCAAATTTCCTTTAACACCGCAGGAGAAACACACGATGGGCCTCCTGGAGAAGTATGACGAATGGGAATTCGACGAGAATGGCTTGACGTCACGGGGTTCAGACGAAGAAAAGTTTCTGGTAATGAAGGGGCCAATTATTTTGACAAACTTGCTAGGGTCACGGAATGTAAACTTTAGTTTGCCACTTTTACCTTTGGGGGACGATGGTTCAGCCTTTCTTCTTTTCTTAGGGTAGCAATTGTGGCTCGCGGCGAATACATCGGCTTCTTCGATGCATTCCTTGAAGGTGGAACCCCACCGGTTCTTCACAACTTCACAAAAGATCGAATCTCAGAAGAGAGCGAAGCCATAAGCTGGTCCTTCAGAATGAAGTCGACTAACGCGTCATACTCGTAGGGAACTTTCAACGAATCGAGCCAAAAGTTGAATTGTCTCAGAAGTGTATAGCCAAACTATCGGAAAGTTTGGTTGGGCTATATACGGGCGTGGCGAAATTTAACCCGGTAGAAATCGGGCGTCATGTTATATGGGGCCAGCAATTCCGATTTCAACGTAAAATAGTCGATCGTTGCCTCTGAAAGGAGGGATATGAAAATATCTCATAGCTGAGAGCATAACAACGCCAGGAGTTTAGCGACACCATCCGCTTTAATGTCCCAGTTGTTTAGCTCGAAGATCTTTTCAAAATGCGTTAAATATGACCCGAAATCTTCTCCTTCCTTGTAAACGGGGAGCTTCCCGAACGCAGTTTGTGGGACATCATACCATGAGTTGATGGAGAATGTTCCGATCTTCGCTCTACTCATTTCCATTTCATGTTGTCGGATGCTTTCTCTTTCTTTTATCTCTTTCTCTTGTTCTTCTCTCTCTTTTTCTCGTTCTTCTCTGTCTCTTATTTCCGCTCTTTCGGCCCTCCTCTCTTCTTCTTGTATAGGGGACATAAGGTCCTTTCCGGATAAACCAAGGGATTCGTCTTGCAATTTAAACTGGTCAAATAAGGACATGATGTCGCAAATTTTAACTAAACTTAAAAAAAAACGTAAGGGGATTGTCGACCAAAATTAACCCGGTATGCACATGACGCGATTAATAACTTCCGTATGAGCACTTGAAAATACTCTAATTAACGCGAGAGCCTTTAACTTTGCCCATAACACAGAGAACAAATCTCGACTGATCCTTTCTTGGTATGAAAGGCTAAAATTCCGCTGGGGAAATAAATGAGAAGCGAGGTCTCATATCTTACACACGGTATGTATTAAAACGGGTACACACAACAAATGGGAAAATAATTTGCAAGATTATTTCTGCTTACTTTCTCAATAGCCTTAAAATCGGGAAAAGACCTTAAAAGGAACCTTTTACAGACCCTATAAACCTGACACCAGATAATATATATATATATATATATATATATATATATATATATATATATATATATATATAATGTCATAGAATGACGCACAAACATATGTTTTTTTATTCTACCCGAAATGAGTGGGCACTCAATTCTGGTCGCGAAAGAAATGGGAAAAGAAGTAAGGGAGAGGGAGAACAACCTTCCCAAAATGAATGCGAAGAATTTAAATAACAAAAAATAGAGTGCGGTTGACCGTTACTAAACGTAGAAACAAAAATAAACTTTAATAATTTACACAGAATAAACAATAAATATTTAGGATGAAATAATGGCAATGGATACTCGATGTGTACAGTAATCGATCTAAAAGAGCTACTCGGAGCGAACAAGAGCGAGCTCTACGTGAGTGTTCGAGAGGTTATAACGAGCCTCGGTACGTATGTACACAGTTAGGGATGACTGGCAAGGATGGCACAGATGATTCGTCTCAGCCTGGCTTGGGTTCGAAGCTTTAAGAGATGAAACGGGAAACGTTCGGTTATTCGAGTGAACTTAGCCCCAGGGAGTTTAACCTCAAAGTACTCAAACTAGAGGGAACATTTGTGCCAAACAAAATGGACCGAAACCAAGGATGAGCCAATTGAATGAGGTGCAGATCTTTCGGTATAATTCTTGCCTTCGGGCTCGTAGGGAAACGGAGCGCGAACGAGAATGAAGTGACTCGTTGAGAGTCGCAGGCATATACTGTCGATGCCCAATTGGGACCATCAATATATAGGGATCAGCCGGAACCATTACTGCCTCATGCCAAAAGGGGAGAGGGGTACTCTCCTTGATTAAACACGGCGCTGAGGTATAGGAAGTACCCCCGCGGGGGTTTCTTGATAACGGCCCGGGAGGAGACAGAGGCAAGCGTTTGACATTCCAATCCTTCTCTTATCGCTGTAAGCAGTTTGATGTTCGGACTTTTCTGATTGCTCTCGCTCGGCGTTGCCTGACCTCGTGAATTCGACGGTACACTTGGCGGCAAGGAACCTCTATTCTCGACACTGATAATAGATGAAAATAAAAATTTGTCAGGGAAACGTTACAATGAGTGTCTCCGTGTGCGAACCAATGCAATTAATAACACTTGCAAAGTGAAATATAATGTATATTTTTAAGTTGAATTGCATTTTTAACAAGTTAAAGACAAAAACAGGAAATTGGAAAAGTACGTTGTACATACGGTACTCTACTTTCAAACTGTGACACTCAATTCAACTCACTAACTCGATTACATAAAATAGGTAGTTCACACAGTAAAATAAAGGGAGCTTTTTCTAAAGTTACACAAGAAATTACGCGCACACATGCCGAATTTATTTATTTTATCCTCTCTACTTTGCAATGGGCATAAATGTGGGTTCTTAATTTTTTGCATCTCGGGCTTAGGATGATTAAATTAACTTCCTATTTAATGAAATCGGTCGAATTAAAAAAAATAACTTAATTGTATGTTTATTTATTTATTACGATGCAAAAACAATTATATTTATAAATTATTAGTCGAAACTTCATTGAAAATTTTCAGCCTCTGTTCCGTCAGCATTCCTGCAAATTTCCCATCTATCACCAATCCCTTTGTCTATTGGACTGAGTCTGTAAAATTTCTCTAAGCTTTCTCTAATACTATTAAATTGCATTCCTGATATAAGAGATAGTACAAAAGGATTACGTGCTTTTGTATTCATGATAAAGAAGGTGTAGAATAATAAGTTCGAAGGCGACCAGATGCCCTTCTGTACCCACGTGGTCTCAAGATCACCAAATGGAGCTTTGAAAGCGCGGCTGATCTACGGCGAGGAGGCGGCCAACGCCGTTTTATTACACCCCAGCTGTATTTGCACAAGGACACATTTTCTTCGTCTCACATGGCCTTCCAGCCAGCCTTCCTGTCCTCCAGCATAGATCGAAGTTCTACGAACATTCTACGCTCGGCTCCTCCGAAGGAGTCGCTGCCTTTTCCCCAACATCGCACGACTTGTGGAAGCTCCCACCAGGCCATTAAAGTCACCCCGCAGACCGTCAATTTAATCCCTCGACTCGGTTTAGCGTGTAGCACTTCAAGGTTTTCTGCCTAATACCGCGTACGAACTAAGGAAACTCTCACCCGTCGGGATCGGAGACAACGATGATTTCGATTCGACAACGAAGGCTAAATCGACATCCGTGAACTCCGCCATAGTCATTCGGAGAGTATCTGACGAGGATTTTCATCTCTGAAGGTCAAACTACGTGTGCTCCCTCATCCGCCCCATGAGGTAACCCAACTTCCCCATTGCAGTCATCGTATCCCGACTGGCCCTTCCTTTCAACGAACACGTAAGCAGTTGCAAACGTTGACGCCTGCACATTATTCTATAATCTGACCTACCTGAATCGTCCCATTCTTTGTGTGCGAGCCCCACTTTAAAATCCCATTTTAACTACCAACCTTAACCCGATCACTAATCCTATAATTATCCATCTCTCCTGTGTCTCGTGTCGACCTTTAAATTCGCCTGTGCGATCCTTCCCTTTAAACCCTGTATCTGTATATATTCCTATTCTATTTCTTTTGTTGTTAGTAAAGGCATATTTTCGTTATTGTCTTTCTTTTACAACCTTAAACGTGTACCAGCTAGCTGCTAATCTTTGGCCAACTTGCACTCCGGATTATTTGTTTTAAAAGACCCCGAAAATTTAAAAGTATACCATCCTCACTGAATCCATAACTATTTGCCGTCACGAACCGGTCAGGTCGAATCTTAGGCAAACTTTGACCCCAAAACTCCAAAAGGGCATATATATATATATATATATATATATATATATATATATATATATATATATATATATATATATATATATATATATATACATATATATATAGTCTGGCCATTCCACGAAAAGTGGGTATAGGAAAGCAAATAAGATTATAAAAAATATGCATAAATGATCAAACTATTCGAATTGTCTTTTAGATAAAACTCGATCAATAATCACAACAATCCAGTATTTTTTTAATTCTCTCGATTTCATTTAAATAGGTTGTTAATTATGCGAAACCCTGTATTTGTCGGTAGGGGTATCAGAGCCACTTCGTTACTAGTGCTCGAAGTTTCCTGGCCCTCTCGATAGCATGCTGTGAAAAGCAGGGATTATCGCGATAATCCTTAGGAAAATTTACTTCTTTTAAGACTTCGTTGTTCTTTGTCCTCCCCCATTTCGAATATCTTGGCATACTTTGCTACTAGTGCAAACGTTAGACCCTTTCAAAAATGGAAATCAATATTAATTATAGGGAAACCCATCCGCGCATTTGTTTCTTCAGGGGATGAATTAAACCTTGTGTTCTTTATTTAGGATATTTCATAAACATATATTTCGACATTGAATGCGTCGCTGCATCCCAAAACGTAACAAATTTCTTATATTTATTCATATGGAATGTACATATTTATAACTGAAATGATATAATTAAGTAAAACCCTGTTTGCCCTCACAATATGCATTGCAGCTGTAGTCTCACCATTTGTCCAAAGGGGTGATATCATGCTTGAAGTGTTCTGCTTTGTGGTGTAAATTGATACCTAGCTTAAGACATAACTCAGACCAAGGTAAATGAAAAGAATTCACTTAATTCCTTCTCAATATTATAAAGTCAAATTGAAAAATTTCATAAAAAAGGACAGCCTTTAAGGCGCGTACTCTAATGTTTGACAGTGCGATTTTTTCTTATTGGTCGCGGGCGACTCTACATACCATAAGGCGGTCGGTCGGTCACCGTTTTTTTTTGTAATAACATTGTAACTACTTAGCCGATTCTAATGGAATTTAAAATCCTTATGTTGTTTCACATTCTCTTTCGAATGATATTATTGCCAAAGTCCTGGCAAGGTTAGCCCGTGAATTTATTTTGTTTTGGCAATAACATCATAACTATTCGTCGATTCTAACTAAATTTGAAACCCTTATGTTGTTTTACATTATCATTCGAATGATAGAATTGCCAAGGTCCTCCCAAGTTTAGTCCGGGAATTATTGAAAGTTTTGAAAGTCGTAAGTTCATAAATCAGAACAAGTGAGAAAGGCGGCCTTTTGGTCAGCAGACCTTGTTTTTTGTCGCGAGAGAGTCTAGTCGCGAGCGACTCAATATCTCACTATGTCGGTCGGTTCCCATTTGTTTTGTTTTTGCTTTTGCAATAACATTTTAACTATTCCGCCGATTCTAGCGAGATTTGAAAAACTAATGTTGTTTATATTCTTTTTCGAATGATATAATTATAACAGTCCTTCCAAGGGTTGCCCGGGAATTATTTGTTTTGGCAATAACATCATAATTATTCGGCCGATTTGAACGAGATTTGAAACCCCTATGTTGTTTTCCATTCTCTGTCGATCATAGAGTTGCCAATGTCCTTCCAATGTTAGTCCGGGAGTTATTGAAAGTTTTGGAGGTCGTAAGGTCATCAATCAGAAAAGTCAGAGCACGCGACTTTTTAGTTAGCGGACCTTCTTTACACGTATGAGACTCTTCGTTTGGACAGTGTTCTCATGTAAAATTTGCTACGAACAACTAGTTTAATACACCCAAGAATCCTTTAGATGGCAAATTGAAAGCGATGAATATTGTACCAAGAATTCAAGACCTTGTTTTTGTTGATTGCAACCTGTTATTAAATTGTGGAAAATGAAGCAATTGGCTCTTTGGGGAATTCAGATAACCACTACATATTCAAGGCAGATCCATCCCGCCCATTTTTGTGGGCTTCTTATTTTAAATTTAGTCAAAAGAGAAACGATATAAAATGACAGGAAAATTTGTTTTCACTATTTGGAATCATCAGCATTTTGTCGCAACTTTGCTTTGCATGTTCGGTTCTTCCAGGTGTTTCCATATTAATTTACCTACATTTGATAATTCACTATGTAACAAAATTTCTTTTTTTTGTTCTTGGGTTTAGTGTTATTTCCCAGTTGTGCGTAATTAGAGTAAAGGGGAAAAAAGTCTATTCTGGTCCCGAGACTTTGCTTTTGTACGTAGGGTACTGAATTTCTAAATTTGCCCATTTGGAAAATAATTATACTAGAATATTATTAATTTTGGAGAAAATGAGAACATATAAAAGGCTCTACAGTTTAATTAATTAATTTCAAAGCATGGTAGAAAAAGGTAATCTTATTGGAATGATGTAGAATCTTATTTGTTTTAAGGAAACCTTCGAAAACATTCTAAATTTAATGAGAACATCCTATAATTTAGTAAACTTTTGTGAATTTTCAAGAACGTTCCAGAACTTTCCAGAACACACGCTTGTAAATTTCAAGAAACTTCTGGAATATTCCGGAATATTACTTCAGAAGTATTAATACAGGGATTCACAGATTTGCTATAATTTCAGCTCTAGCTACTATAGTGAACAACACATCAGAAGAGAAATGGCATAAAGAGGTTGCAATCATTTTCCAGATGCATTCTGTTATATCGATAGACAGTTCATCAAAACGAAAGCAAAGGATTTCGACGTAACAGCGTCTATAAGAATGTAGGAAGCTTAGAAAGCATAGTTTGGACCTAAATAAACCTTGGGCACCTCATTTTGCTTGTGAACACTGCAAGAAAACTTTAGAAGTAAGAAATTGTTCATTGTAAAGAGTAAATATTAAATATCATAATTTTTAGTTATTTTGTTTGTTCGTAAAAATAAAGAGTAATAAAGTATATTTTTTTACTTTTTCCATGATGCTATAGAGAGGAAAGAAAAGGCATGAATTTAGCGTGAACCCATTAAGCATGCAAGCAACTGCTACCTCTACATGGTGGAACCTTCTAAACGTCGAAGTGGCAAAAATGCACCTGCTACCAGTGCACAGAGTGCTGATCCTAATGTATCTAGCCTCTCAGAAAAGAATAAGCCACCCTCAGAAAAAGCAACAATCAGAAGGTGAAAATATCAGTGAAGATGTAGACTAGTATCCAAACCTAAGAGACCTCAATGACCTTGTCAGAGATTTTAGCTTGTCAAACTCAAAGAGTGGGATTTACTTGATGAAAATGTGCAAGTGACAAACCAAAGGAAACGTCATAAACATTTCTCAAGATTCTTTACTTATTAAGCTGTGCTATGCTGCTGCAATGTTGTCTCTGGTCTGTTTAATGGAATTGGAATTACATGTAATCCAGATGAGTGGAGGTTCTTCAATGATAGCTCATTAAAAGGCATTAAAGCTGAATTTCTCCAAAATTAAAATAAGCATACATCCCTTCTCTTTGCTCATTCAGCATATCTCAAGGAGGACTAAAAGAGTGTCAAGCTCCTGTTACAAGCTTTGAATTATAAAAAGTATGGCTTGGAAGTGAATGGAGGCTTCAAAATGCTAGTATTTTTATTTTTGATGGGTCCCCAGGGAAGTATTACTAAGTTTCACTGTCATCCCTGTCTTTGGGACAGTAGAAATACCACAGTACATTACCACAAGAAGTACGGGTTACAAAAGACTAAGTTTTCTATTAGAGGGCATAATACCAAGCATGAGCAATTGATAGATGCTCAAAAGATGTTTTTTCCTACATTGCATTTAAAACAAGGTCTCATGCAGTAGTTTTTTATAGCTTTTAACAAACTCTCCCAGACAAACTTTCCCTAACTTTCTGAGACAGAGATGATATCTGGCGTCTTTGCCGATCCCTCTTTATAAGAAACCGAAGCGTTTGGATCAATTTGGATACTTCAATTTTCCTAGTAAAATGCTTATCTTCTGATAACTTTCATTTTATTCATGCAACTTTGCATAATCTTTAATCTCACCCATGCGTAGTTTATACATGTAAGATATTGTACACTAACTTTAGAAACTTTGTATTTTCTCCTGCATATGTGAGGAAAGATGGTGTGATAGAAATACAGGCGCTCTGATCTCCTTTTACGCTACTCTACTTTGAAACTGTGACACTCAATTCAACTCACTAACTCGATTACATAAAATAGGTAGATCACACAGTAGAGTAAAGTGGGCTTTTTTCTAAAGTTACACATGAAATTACGCGCACACATGCTGATTTCATTTTTGTTTTGGCTCAATGTAGCCAGCTTAAACCAATGGTACCAAAGGTAATTGAGGTCACTGAGTTAAAATATGATATAAGTTGACCACTAGGTGGCGCCACTTAGTGGTTAAAGATGCTAAATCGACTATTTTCGCCGCAGGTACACTGGATCATGTCCCTCCCCTCTAGTTCAACTATAACAAATGTACAGGTCATCAACTGTATAGACTTAGAGTACGTTAAGTTTGCCTTATGCCAATCGTCTTATGGAAGAAGGTCGATACATTCAAAGAAGTAAATTGGACCTTTTCGTTTCACTTAGCCATCCCATCGAACTATTTAAGACACTTTTTGATCATGGCCAATAATTGTTATTTTCAAACTTCTTTTATTGCAAAACAATAGAAAATAGATATTATTTCTTTTAAACATTGCTTTTATGGCTTGTATGATTAAATATTTACTAAAATAGGCAAATTTTAGCTTTTCCGAAGCCCAACCTGCAATTTACATTTATGTTAACGCCCTCTGATCCCCGTCCAAGTCGATGAAGACCTTCTTATAAGAATGGAGGAGATAAGAGAAGGCCAAAAATGTGTGTGTCTTCGTTTTCTATTTGGGCAGGAGACCTATAAACTATTGTAGTAGTAATTTTATAATAATCTAAATAGAGATATGCCTTAAATTTATATATTATTTCTTATCCTGCGCACATTTACGCACATGTAATTAAATGTGTCCATTAAAATGATTTCTGGTATTTTTGATTGCTCAAGGCGTTTCCCTGGCTAAAATTATTTCCCGATTTGGACGACACACGGATTATTGCTTCGTCGGTTACTTCTTCTGCTGTTCGAGTTTCCCATTTAGCGCGAGTGTTTGCCTCTACCGAACCATGCAATTCCCTAAAGTTTTTATTTATCAATCAATCAAGATAAGTCATTCCAATTTGATTTAAATGTATAACGTCGTTTAAAAATAGGTTTAAGTCCTGAAATTCTTCTCAGAATTTAGCAAATTTAATTCCGATATTTGAAACAGCTATTTTAGGTACTCGTTTGTATAAAAAACTAAATTATTTTCTTTTGCCTTTGCAGATGCTATTATGTAAAATAAGGATGAACAATCTTTCAAGAAGTATCGAAACTGTAGATATGATTGACGCCTACAAATGTTAAAATTAAACGGGTTGTACTGTCTCGCATTTTCGATTCATTCACTTATTTCATGCTTTAAATTTATTATCCTGATTTTTAACTAAATATTACTTGAATATTCTAATTTGCTCCCTTATCGCCAAATTTGAACTCTGATTTATACCTCGACCGTGGTACTTTCTTGTTATTGCTTCGTTATATTGCCTCTATCCTTCGACGCCGATTATTGTCATACGTATCTTATTTCCTTCTTACTCGTAAGTCAGGTATCTCTTGTTTCGAAACTATAAATTTACGGAGAATTCCACTAATTTCCGCTTGCTTTTTCGTCATCGCGTTGTAAATTTTAACTTAAACGCTTGATTGAGCAAACAAAAACAGAAGTTTATTGACATTATTAATTGGAACGTGAATTTCTTTGTTAAAGTAAGACCCACAAGTAAAACATTGATATTTACTCATCAGCACTAGAGCGTAGTATTTCTTAATATATGAACGCTATTTAACTGATATTCTGAAATGCCGTGGCAACGCTTCCAGTCTCTAAACTACGTGGGTACTAGTTTAGAACACGCTTAATATATTTTTCTAACTATTAGCGAAGAAATGATTTCACATATTCAAATTTAGTTCAGGATATGTTAATACACCATAAAAAGAGTTTTCTGAAAGCAAAAAGGACGCCTTAGTATATCATAATTGATTCTTTTTCTTGAGTGCTATAATTTTACGTCTTATCAGGAGCAGATTAATTTAAAAAACAAAAAAGGCAAAATATACCATCAACAATAGTAACAAGAAGATCAAACACAAATCAAATCAACCAGGATAACTAAAAATAAGTAGCACACTCAAGTATTCATAGGGAGATCTGCCTCCGTCAGGGACACAAATGCTAAACCAAAAAATTAAAAACTCTATCACACCATAATCTGGTGTATAGGAACAAGCTTCCAGCCTGAGTGAAAACTTATAACCACCTCGCCCGTCATAGTACTAGAACAGACACTAATCACAAAGTTCCATAAAACTTAGACTGCACCAAAATGAGGAGTACAATCTCAGGTACCAAACAATTGTCGCAGAAAGGTTCAGAGAAGCACTCCAACCTAGGGCGGTCCATCCCACGGGAGTTTACGATTTGAAGACGACAAAAATAACTTGTTATCGTTGAGGCTTTGGAAGATAGGTCCAAGGGAATAGCCAAGATACAATGCCGCGCAACTTTTTATTCCGGCGCATCTTATCCCACAGCGACAAAGGCAGCATCAAGGTTGCCCTCGGAAGAAATGAGTAACATTACAGTGTGGGGGAGAGAGTGAGCCCGCCCGTACAAACACAACATGCAGTGTGCACAACGTAAAGAGAGTGGCATCTCGTATGGGGTCATCAATTAGGTTCTCTACAGAGGAAGTGAGGAAGGCACTAGTAGCCTACCTTAGACGAGCGTAGTAGGTCGAATCCACCGTCTGCAATAGATGTAAATGTGCTTCATTTACATAAAAAGCATTAATAAAAATATGAGAAATTATTATTAATGAAATAAAATAAGTAAACAAGAAGAAATTAAATAGAATAAAAAATAACTAATTACATGAGAGATCCGCTTCCAGCATTGTATTACGACCTTTTAATTTATGCTTATATCTGTATATTTAAATTGATCATCCTTAGGTGAATATAAAATATAAATAAGTATATATTTATATGTATGTGTATAGGTATATTTGTAAAGTATTTATAACTCATACTAAGAAGCCGGAGGAATTCAGTCCCATAAAGCCATTGGTTAAATTTAAATTTAGCACTATTTAATAGCAAGTCGTAGGAGTTGACCCCCCTTTGCAAAAATTCTTCTTTTCATTTCTCGCGAAGTCATGTCCTGCCCCCCCATCCTCTCTGCTGAATAAGTATCTCCCTTAGACTACAATTCCCCTCTCTTGAAAGCACTTTGCCTGGTGATGGTGTAACCAGCCATTTCTTCCGGTCCCTCCAGCTTCCTAAGAGATTCCTTTTAACTTATTATCTTCTCCGTTTTAAGAATCATACCAAAGAATCCTGTTCGACCTCATTTATCCCTCAAGAGGTGACTGGCTCAGTTTTTAAGAAAAACACCCATTTACCAGTATAGTATATCTTAATTGAATTTTCCATTTTACCTCCCTTCCTGCGCATGCGCAGTAAAATATGATTGTGAAAGGATACTTCTTTTGTAATAAAAGTTGTAAAATTATTTGGGCTCCACCTTCTTCGGGATTTGTCATATTTATATCTATGAAAATGTGTAAACTCTAGCTTATCTCAGAATTCTTCCCAAACTGATCACCTAATAGTTTGATATCGGATCTTCGAAATTTGTAAAATTTGTCAGAAGTTCAGCTAAGGTGATAATAAATGTAGAGAGAAAATGCTTCATTTGGTCGGAATCTCTTTACTCAATGCAGAGTTCCTACTGAATGACAATCTTCCGTGACAACAACTAAGTTACGCCTCAATAAGGCAACATCAAGTGAATTGCATGAGGCTGTTGTAGATGGTTCTAGATCAACTGCACGACTGACAAGAGCCCGGCGGCCAAGTGCCCGACGGACACCTTCCCGACTGAAAAAGGCTCGACGGTCAACTGCTCGATAAGGACAATTGCCTGACGGATAAATGTCCGATAGGAAAAACTACCCGACGGAAAAACGCCCGATGTTTATATATATATATATATATATATATATATATATATATATATATATATATATATATATATATATATATATATATATATATATATATATGTGTGTGTGTGTGTGTGTGTGTGTAGAATATTTAGATATTGTTTGCTATCGTTGCAAAACAAAAGTATTATAGTATAATTTCAGTGCAATAGCCGTATTCCTCGTCTCACACATTGAAAATTACAACCATTTTTTGAAGTGTGAGAGAGATAGAGTGAGAGAGAGAGAAGGAGTGTGTGTGTGTATATATCAGATTCAGTCAACACAAACAAAATGTTAGGACAGGTATGTTAAATGGATGACTTTTTATGCATGTAAATGTTTTCCAACATAATGTGAACTGGGAGGGACCAAATGTTCTTATAAAATGTAATGATTACTATTGTAGAAATATTGCAGAATCTGCATTGATTCAAATATCGAAATAAAAGAACATGAATTTATGTGTGGGATTATTTCTTTTTAATCCAGCTACCCTGTCCTTAATGCAAAAAAGATATGGTCAAAGGTATTAAGATATTAGACGTTCAATCAGAAGATATAAGCAAGTTATACATGCGCCGCATCTCATACCGAGTGCCTTGAATAACATAATACCAAAAACATGTAAGGAGGAATTGTTTTTACTTTACGATGGTGGACCCAGTGAGTACCGTATACCTTTGTTTTCTCCTGAGAAAAATAGGAAACTCTTGCTATTGTACATTCAAAGTAGTACCAGAATTATTTTACTAACTCTACTCATTCACTGTTTAATCTTTAATAGAGAGATTCCTTGCATATGTGCATTATTGTCAAATAAATGTCAAAATACCTATGATGAACTTTTCAGAAAACTTTGGGATATTAAGTCCAGGCTCAACCCAGCTAGTATTCTGATCGATTAAGTACAAGCTGCAAAGAATGCAACAACCGAAATTTTTCCAAATGCAATTCTCAAAGGGTGTTTTTTTTTTTATCTCTCTCAGGCAGATTATAGGAAGGTGCAATGAGAGGGAATACAATTAAGATATCAGAGCGATGCTGATTTTGCTCTAAGCATTCAAATGATACCAGCCTTGGCTTTTGTGCCAACAGACATGTCGTAGAAGCATTTAAGCAATTAGAAGAAAATTTGTGCTATGAAGCAGATCCAATCATTGTTTATTCTGAAGATGCTTATATCGGTAGAAATCGATGGCGCAACAGAGGCAACCCGCTCTTTACTATTTCTATGTGGAACATGCATGACGGGGTATGCAATGAATTGACACCAACAATTAATTCCTTGGAGGGATGGTATAACCGTTTACAGGCGAATATAACTTCAATTCATCCAAATATCTGTAGTTTTTTTCAGGTACTGAAGACGGAAAAGCACTTAACGACACGATCATCAACCAAAAGCTAGCAGGATATCAGCCTTCACCCAGTATGAAAATATATAAAGATTTGACAAAAAGAATTGCAAATATTGTGCAGGATTATGAAAATCGTGAAATGACAGATTTTTTGAGAGGAATAGCTCACAACTTTAGTTTTAGTTGTTTTTACTCTTTTCCAAATTACATTATTTTTCATGATATTGCTAAAGTATCTGTAAATAATGCTAAATATTTAAGTGTATACTATTGTTTTATCAAATTTAATGTATTTTCTTATATTTGTTAAAGCTTTACCTCTTCTTCCGCAAATAAAACAAAATCAGTTTTTGTACTTTTATTTTAGCTTTGAAAAAAAGAAAAGATTTTGCTTATCTTATACTATGGCAACTGGTAGTAGGTCAAAATGTCGAGAGGAAAAAATTTCGAAAAGGCAAAATCTCGAAAGAACAAAAACAAAAAGTCAGATCTATCTTTCTATCTCTCCCTCAAAATTTAATATTTAGTCAAATCTGAAATATACGATTACGACTATAAAATATCTTTCTGTTCCTCTTCTTTATATATATATATATATATATATATATATATATATATATATATATATATATATATATATATATTATATATATATATATATATATACGTTCCTTTTGGGAACAATAAGCTTCAATTTAAATGATGTCCAAATTACTCTAAACAGGACGAATCCAAGTAAAGAGTCAGGAAAAAATTGATAATATTAACTTGTGAATCAGGTAAAAAAATTAAAATAATAAATAAGTCACATTTACGCATAGGCTATGTACAGTAAACAGATTCATACATATGATTAATGAGTAAGAGGGTGTAGGAGAATAGCATAATGCTCCCAAGTTTTTCCCACCTCCCTTCCGGGTGGGCCGCTTATCAACCCTTCCCCTTCCGGCCCAATATCTGGTGGTCTTCAGTCTGAAGAAACCGTCGGCCATTTCAGCTAACCACCGAGTTCATTCTCGGACTATTTTTCGATAAATGTGAGCCCATCTTCGCTTCCGATAGTTGCAGGAAGTTTATAAAGGACGAAATGGAGTAACTTGACATCTAATCTACTTCCAGAGCCCTGAGAACCTCTCCCGAATTTCGAGTATAAAAGACGAATTCTTTTAACCCTCAGTAGTAGAGCTTGCACAGCGTCTGGCGTGGCAGGAATTGCCATCTATCGGTGTAGTGGTAATTCGTCAGAGCATCAAGTCTTCAGAGAGGAGATCGGTCCCAGTTAGGGAGGCTCTTCAGTTAGAAAAGTGCGGACCCAAGCTCGTACTCACGTTCAGAGCCGAAGTTACAAACAGCCTCACTCTGGTTCCCTAAGCGAGAAAACTACATCTCGGCTGTTGTAAATTGCTCTAGTTGTTATCATTAAAAGCAAAGCGATAATGCATTGTCTGAAGATGTTGTATATAGCTCTAGGTTGGCATCATTCAAAGGAAAGCTAGAAACCTGAGGATGTTATAAATAGCTATAGTTTAGCAACACCCAAAGGAAAGCTAGAATGCATTGCTTACGGATGTTGTAGATAGCTCTAGTTTAGCATCATTCAAAGGAAGGCTAAAACAACTCGCTTGCGGATGTTGTAAATAGCTCTAGTTTGAAATCACTTAAATTAAAGCTAGAATGCAATTCCTAACGCTGCTATAAATAGCTCTAAATTGACACTATTTAAATCTAAGCTAGACAAGTATATAGAGGAAGAAAGGATATAAAGTAACTGATTTTGAGGGTAGAGCATCTGACCGGCAATCAGATATATATATATATATATATATATATATATATATATATATATATATATATATATATATATATATATATATATATATATATATATATATCAAAGGGACGGAACACCACGCGTTTCGACGGGCGGAATAGCGAGATAAGAGTGCAACGAGGTCAGGTAAAATATGGGCAATGGCAAAGCTCAAGGTTATTTAAAGGGGCATGTACAAAAAATATAATTTTATTTACATAGGAATAAGAGAATTAATGGGCAAACTTACATCAGGAAACGAGAGGAAGGAATTGGAGAGTTATGCATCAGACTATGAAGTTAAAAATTAATGTATTACAGGAGGAGACTATTCAAATGGGCAGGATTAACTCAATTGGGTTACTGAAGGAAAAGAGGGGTGGGATTACGGAGGATTCCGGTTGAACGTCAGGGTAAGGCTTCACGGATGTCTTCTGCACGTGAGGCGAGGGCGCTCGGAGCTTCTGAGCGAGAAGTTAACGTGATGACGGTTCTCCAAAAGGGGGGGTGGGGAGCGGTAACTTCCGGTCCATGGGAGAGAGTATTTCGGCCACCCAAAAATGAAGGGCGAACGAGGAGGGCTTCAACAGGAGTTGATGAGTGGAATCGGAAAAAAATCGCTCGGTATAAATCGTGAAATGGAATTACCTCACTGGCTGGGGCTAATTCCAAGACACAAAAAGTTTAGCCGTCACTTTGCTTTGTTGTTAGCACCTGACTTGGAACTAGGGAAATCTTCTTTGGTCCGGGCGAGACTTCTTAACTCTGTGTCTGCCTCATGGGAGACGAGCACTATATATGTCCAAGGCTCTCCCCGCGGGGGTGAGTGGGAAACAGCTATACTCTCGAATGGCCTCGAATCTTCTTGCCGAGGTGATTCTAACCCATGCAAAGGTGGTCTGTGGGAGACGCGGTTCGAGGCTACCGCTTGTGGAAAGGGGGGGGGGGTTAGGCTTACCAATTTAGGCCTAACAGAACCTTCTCCAGTGCATGGAACTTCCGTGCTGGAAGAGAAATTCCACGTGGAATTCCCCCACACACAGAAATAAGAGAAGAGATCCTACTGGAGCTGTCCCCGATAAAATCAAAGAAAAAAAAGCATTGCCCGTCAAGAAATCGAACCTCAGGCCTATGGTTATCTAGACCAGTGCTCTACCAACTGAACTAACAGGACAGGTATCCCATGGCAACACATTTCATCAATTTAACCTTTTCGTTCGCACCTCCAGAGAGGTGTTGTCATGGCTTACGTGTCCCGTTAGCTCAGTCGGTCGGTAGAGCACTGGTCTAGATAACCAGATATCTGAGGTTCGAGTCCTTGATGGGCAATGGTTTTTTTTCTCTTTTATTCTCTCGGCGTCACCTCCAGTAGGATCTCTTCTCTCTTGTTTCTGTGTATCACTTCTTCACACATACTGTTATCAAGCGTTTAAGCTTGGGGGGGGGGGCACGCGTGCTAGTTTGCGCGCCAACTACACGGGCCGATAGCTTATTGGAATAAATCAGAGCTTTAGTATAGGTTGCGACATGTGTTTTTTTCTTTTTTCGCAAACCAAGATCATGTAATTGCATTGCTAACTTTTGATGTATTTGAATTGAATTACATTTACCACGACCAGCAGGTTTATTTATCATAATTTAGAAGCTTTACTCTACTCTCTTCCCTAGTTGTTTACTAATTTCAGCATCATCTTCAAATTTTATATAGTAATTACTCAGAAACTCAATATTTATATAATTTGTAACTATAATGAAGAGTATTTAGGGCTTTAAACAGACCTCTGTTGTTTACTGCTTGTAACAGGGCCATTCTAACGCAAAGCCAATTATTACGCGATTGATGAAATATTAATTAATCATTAAATTCTTCAATCCTTCAGAGTCGGTACATGGGATCGTTCTTGCACACTTTCATCAACAACCCAATAGTTCAAATTTATTGGTTTGCCGTAATATTTTTGTAATTTTAGCTATTAATATAATTCTCAAATCTATTGTTACATTTCTTAATACAGCCCAAATTACTTCTGCATATAAGATAGTAAATTGCAAAAAGAATTTGTCATATACTGACTTCTATTCATTCCAAGTGCCAAGCGTTAATTTGACATCAAGAAACGAAAACTTAAGTTGTCGATATTTTACTCTTTAAATCTCTTTTTGTAGAATTTATTCAGTCATTCTGGTGAAATTTTAAAAATCGGTTACTTCCACATAAGGCGCTTTCAGAATTATTACACTTCTTTCTATATTTATATTTAAGAGAAGTTTAGGAAATATTATTAGATCTAAAACAGAAATTAAGAATTTTCCCCTCCGGACAGAAGCCACAAATCTCTTTTCCCTTCACTCTATAGATGAGGCTTAATCATATGAACATGTGAAAGCTGTTTGCTCTTTTACATTGAATATATCTGGAGATTTTTAAATTCCCTATTCCAATTTGAGAATTGCTTATATTTCTAGTTTCTTCCTTATCACATTTAGCTTGTTTCTATATTTATTCTCCTGTCTCTGATTTTTATTCATCACGCTTCTTATAATGAGTGATATACCCCAGTTAATAGGAGCATTTTCTTTTAACAAAATCGTCCCTGACAAATGAGTTTACTCACTTCATTCGAGTCACACCTTCCCCAACAACTCATAACGTCGACCTGGTCCCAGCAAACCAGCCCTTCAGCATCCTTCTGTTCAACCTGAAATAGAAAGTATCGTAAATAAGTACTGATGAATAGTTTTGTTTCGGACATACCATAACCTTATTCTGCAGAGAAAAACTCATTTATTTTCTCTAATTTTTACTAAAATAAATTTTGTTAGGAATAATAAAGATAGATAATAATAACAATAAGTATTTATAATGCGCCCTTCAGGGCTGTTAGCCTTTAATTGAATATATCACAAAGAAACAAACCCCAAATGGAGAAATTCTAACAAAAATTGCAAGAAAATGAAGTTATTTTCAACGATCACAATCCATACCTTGACCAGAAAATGTCTTCAGCAATTAATGTAGATTCGAGTTAGAAAAAGCCTAAAAGGCGATCAGAATAAATAAATTTTATGCTCATCATGGATACTCGTATATAGCTTTGTTTATAAATACCTCGACCTTGAACTGTTGTACCTTGAGACTATAATGTCTACGGTGACAATCCAACGTAGTAACCGGGTCAATCGCACAAGAAGGGAAGATAAGTGTAAACGACCAAGCGACGAATCCCCACCGGAGCATCATCGGAAGAAATTTCTTCTAAACTCTTCACCCAGTCTATTTTCGTTGGGATGCCACTGCAAGTAAAGAGAAATAGTCCATAAATCGATTGAAGAAAGAAATTGAATTTCTAGTTATGAATATTTAGTCGTTTCCTATGTTAAGCTTCTTTCCTTAGGTCGACAGTCTCGACGAACTCCGACCGGACGGAGTTTTCCCGTAAACAAAGGACACCGCGTATCGATCAGATTAATACATAAATACCAAACTCGGATATTTATTGCCGATTGCAGGGAAGAAATATCAATGATGCCTAAGTATATGTGTTCAGGTCCTTCTTAAACGTGCTCTAATTCCATTTTCAATTCCACGGTGTGCCTCATTTCGTGGCATTCCTTTCTCCCTAACCATTTCCAATTTTCCGTCACTATCTTTACAAGCTGCTTCTCACTTATTTTCTTGGCTAGAAGCTAATTTCGCAGACTAGTCGCAACTAGCACCCACCACTGGTATAGGTCGTGTGGTTGTGGTATTTAACATCCCTACTTTCTTCTCGCTCCATTTGTACACTTCTATTGCCTAGTAAATCTCCCCTCCCCCCAAGAACATTTAACTCTTGTGGAATTTCAAAGGGCTAATTTCCTGCCTTATATACGAGTATAGGGGCCAGTCCATACATACGCCGATGCCCTACTTAATAGAGTCCCTCTTGAAACTGTATGCGATGCTCATTTATTGGATGGGGCCAATAAATGAGCCCCACTTCTCTCCATACCGAGAACCAATGTGCTGGCGGTCTTGTTCATGGGTGCAAGTCCGGTTGAGTCAGGGAGAGGGAGAGGTGGAAAGATCAAATGTGTAAATCACGTTAACTTTGACTATAAGGACCAGGATGGTGTAACATAAACCTTGAAGAACAAGTTGGTCCAAAGAGTACAGGCACTTAAAAGTACGACCTCGAACCCCTTTCAGGGCACTACGAGCAAAATGAGTCCATAATCTCACTCTTTTTCTCATTGTGTGAATCGCCATAAACGAACGAATTCCTCCTATCGCCAGAAACGACCGAATTCCTCCTATCGCCATAAACGACCGAATTCCTCCTATGGCCAGAAACGAGAGCGAACCCGTATACTTGAATATAATTGTTCCTCGTAGGAATTCGGCCTTGGAGGCAATTAATGCATTTTCCAGTCTTCCATATTTAGGGTTAAAAAGTTTTCTATAGCAACCCTTTCTCATTTTCGCTTTCTCGCACTATGTACAGTCATTTGCTTTATTCATTCACATAAATCTCTTCTTTTTATCTTATCACTTCATTTATTGAGAAAAAGATATTTCTATAGGTCCCCTTTAAGCATTACTTTCAAAGACTTTGTTCCTAATATCCCTTTTAATCTTTAACACGGAGTATCCCCTTCGGCCAAGTTTTTTGGAAAATCTTCTTTGCATAATATTTTTCCACTTAAAAAAAAAACAAGTCATTATATGCCACGGGCTCAGTCGAACTATTTCATGTCCACATAGGAGGGAACGAAAGAGGAAGGAGTATGGACCAAAAGGTAAAAAAAGATGATGAAAAGGACCGCAGAATGAAAATACTAGGTACAAAACAATAATGATAAACATCCGAGGTACCTCGAACACTTGAGAACATATTCAAACCAAAGAACAAGGTAAAACGAAGCTTAAAGAGACAAACCGGAATCCTATGTGAGCCACAAAATTGGAACTGAATTGGGATGACGTAGGAGTTATAGAAAAGGCAAAAGAGAACCACCCAAAGGATAATAGACTGCATTGGGATGGATTTCATCAGATTAGTATACAGATGAGGAAAGAACCCTGGGTTCATTTGTTAGTGGGTTGTGAAACAAGGAAGAAGAACCGTTGAAAATGTTTGGATGAAGCTCATACGATGGAGTGAATCAACTAAGGCAATGAATAGGTGCAATATTTACAAACATGGCAATTTTAAGAAAGTGAGACTAAGTGAAGAATATTAAGTAGACGATACCTTCCGTAACTAAGTGACTAAATACTAAGAAAATGTTTAGTTGATAACCAAATTTTCTCCTTTGGGCTTCCGTGACTTTCCTTCTAATCCTGGAACCAAAGCTTGTTTGCTCTCTTCAACAAGTCCTCAAGAAGATCTCTAAATGTGTCTTAAATGCCTCATGGCTCCTGTATTGGTTTGCTTTAAGCCACGAGACGGATATATCCCTTCTTTAGAGTGATCCCCGAGTCATCCGACTAAACTACATTATGCATGGATAAGGTGGTTTCGATATCCAATTTGCAAATGGAGTCTGCATATCCATTCTAAAGATCATCACGACTTCTCAATAAACAGAGCCTGGACCAACATAAAGTGAATGTTGAGTCTCCTATTCCTGCTCTTTTCGTGTGAGTGTGTGTGTATGTGTGCGTGCGCGCGTCGTAACATACTTTTATGCAATAAAAGGTCTAAAGAGACTTAGCATACACAGATCTATACCTAGAAGGCTGAATAATTACGAACAAGGGATATGAATAATCTATACACACTTTGCTGTTTGCAAATTAATATTCATAATGTTATATTTGAGAATTGTTAGCATATGTAGGTAGTATGTTGTAGAGTCGTTGGTACTTTGGGATTGTGCTTGTGTATCATCACGACACTATGCCCGCAGTTGCTTGCCCTATAGGCTCTAGCTTCACCACTTTCTTTCTCCGTGCACACTTTTTCTGCGGGAGACACCCTCATGTGTATTTCTCTTAAAAAAAATGATAAAATAAATTGGATTATGCTTTTGAACTCATCCACCACCAATGATTTAAGTTGATGGGATTGCTATTAATATCTATGATTAAGCAGATCACTGCACTTTAAGACCATTTTAATGCAGGATTCACCACCGTAGAGGAAATGCGAACTCGAATGTGGTTTAACAAAACAGAGAAAAGGAAAGCTGCCACAGTGACCACCCAGCCACAATCATCAGCCCGCGTGTTCAGCGGTTGCTCCAATGAATGGCACTATAAAATCATTTATTTTGCCACGTTTCGTGGGAGATTATGACCATGATCATCTTTGCCCACTTGGCGAATCTAGCTCACCCCAGCTCCTTTGCAGATGAGTTAAATCGCCTCTTGCAAAGGAACGGGTTTCGGAAAAAGCTATGATTCCCGCCCAACTCCGCATCGCAGGAAATGATAAGGATACAATTTATCGACGAGCCCCAACAAAAGAACACGTAAAAAAAGAAGTAGCGAATCGGCGCCAAAAAACTCCGAGGAAGAAGTAACAACGGAAGAAGACTTGGAAAATAATGGAAACATGAAAAAGTTCACGAAGGAGAAAAAACAAAAAGGAAAAAGAAAAGAGAAGTGGAACAAGAGGCAAAGAAAGAAGAGGAAACAAACCAACCACAAGAAAGCTCAGACGAAGACGAAATCCTAAAGTATCCGGGAGTTCACCTCACGGAGAAAAGGGATATCCTTCTGCGGGGCTGTTTCTTCGACGCTAAGGACATGGACCTTAAAGTCTTTGGTCCTCCCCTATGTCGACCTCCTAGGGGACACAGTGAAAAACTGCTCGACGGCATCAACAAAGGCCAATACAATTGGAAATACGAAGTACCATAATCCCCGAAGGTAATAGGTGGACTATTGATGGAGCGCGCGATTTACATCCCGGACTCGTGCTTACACACGAGTCTACCTTTAAGAAGCTAAAAAGGACTAGATTAAAACAAACCATTATAATTAATGTAAAACACAAAAATTAAATAATTGACATAAGTCAGTTAACAATTAATTACCATAATAATAAGTGAACTACGAGAATAAAAATATCAGTACATTTAGTTAACACATAAGGTAATAGTTGAACTCAAGTGTGTAAATAATAATAACATTAAGTGTTACCAAAATAAAGTGTTAAACGAAACTAGAAATAATAAAACCAGAATAATTAATATATCCAAATATGACTAAAAGAACAACTCAATTAAAATTGTAAGTGCTAAAATAAATTAAATCGAACTATGAATGTAATGTGATTATATCAAAAATTTACTTTAAAAAATTTATAATATATCCAGATATGACTAAAAAAAACAACTTAACTAAAATTTTAAATGCTAAAATAAATTAAATCTATTATGAATGTAATCAGGATCATCATCATCACTAACTCTATAATTTAAGAAGGGGATTTTTTTGAGTATTTGAATAATAATTTCATCTTAGTTTGGTTATGACCTATGTTTTTTATCAAAGTTATTTCTAATAATTCTTTTTTAATAGCAAAAAAACAAAATAGTGAAGTTCAGAAATAAATATAAGTATCGAAATTTTGTGAATTTTTTAAAACCCAAAGAATTACAAATGGTGAAGTTCAGAAAATTTATTTTTATATATCTTCTTTTATAACTATTTTAGCAACGTAATATTTTGGAAGTGGAGAAATTTAGTTTCGAGTTCCTTTTTAAAATTATTATAATTGGCGAAGTTCAGAAAATTTATAAAAATTAACCATGGCTACTTTTTTTAGATTTTAAATTGTAATCTTATTAGCGAAGCCATTGCCTGGTGTGACTCTATCAAAATTTAACTTTTTTTTAGATTTTAAATTTTAATCTTAGTAGCGAAGCCATTGCCCGGTTTTGACTATATCAAAATTTAACTTTTAAAAATTATTTCTAAAAATTATAGTAAGTTTATATAACTAAAATTAAATACATTTCATGTATTTTATGAAAGCAATATATAGTTTTAATAAGATGACCTCCCCGATGATTCCGAGAGAATCTGTTTTGCTACTCATACTTATAACTTACTCTTCTCCCCTGAATTTTCATAAAAAATATAACTTCACCACTACACCTATCTATTCTTTCGTTTTAAATATATGTATTTAATTTTAATATTTTTAAAATGGAAAAACTTATTGTATATTTATCGCTCTAATATATCTTGATATTGATCTTGTTTCCTGGTTCTATGTCAAATTTAGCTCTCGAGGGGATACTCCATGGTTTACCTAAACTGTCGCCACCAACTGACTGAAATGCCTTTTAAATCATTGTTATACTTCTTGAAACAGACAAACCTGCTCATAAATATGCCGTATGAAATTGAAAAATCCTATTGTTATTTAAAAATACTTATTTACTGCAGTGATCAACCTTAAATTTAAATACCAACTTAAATTAACACTTAAAATTATCTATTGAAACTATTTTTTTCCCTTCATTGTCAATCTACCCGCCTTTTTTCGTCTATTTTAGCACATACGAGTATATTGAAGATCTTTAATGGCATGAAACTTTTGCTTAGCCTTTGTTGGTCCTTTATGCCTTGTTCTTTAAGTCCATCGAAACTCCGTCTCATCTCCATCCATTATTCTCTTCTCATTTTAAAGCAACTCTTTTAAACTGTTTGACACCACTCCATTTACACTCCTGCTTTTCTCACTTATTTACACTTTGCTTATAACTTTAATTTTTATTTTGGGTATTTTATGAGGTAAATGATTCGTTATATTTTACGGCTCTGATAAGTAAACCTTAATTTATTTAGTTTCTTTAGTCAAGATTATCGTCAAACTCAAAATTTCAAACGCTCGTTCAACTTTCTACCCCTCTATTCAAACCTACGGACAAACCTAAAGGCACAAAACGTTTATTGAGATTCGACGGAGATAATCAATAATTTTCTCAATTGAATTTTACTTACTTTTCAAATTTGAATCAAGACTTTGGCTCTGTGGCAAACCCTGGGGCAAATAGAACTAAAGGCGCCTAAAAAATGTAAATTTCGATTCTCTTCATCTTTTATTATTCAAGTTATAATTATCATACAGGGCTTTACTCTATAATTCTTCAAACACTCATACTTGCCCAAAGATAACTTCAAAGGGAGGCCTCCCTGGTTTCGCATTCAACCTTGCCATCACCCTCGGGATAAAATGACGCTTCCACGCTTGGAAAAGAAATAGTTTGCACCGAAAGCCATGAACTTTCTGTGGCTCAGAAGTTTTTACTTTTGAGATTCTATTTCTCGATGTCCCTTTATCTTTCAAGGGAACTTCATATATTAACGTCAAGCAACGTTGTGATCTCCCTTTTTGCAATGTTCAACATCAAAGTCCATAGCACACTAACGACCCTTTGGTTAACTCCCCTAACAATTAGACGGGAGACGCTTTTTTTTCATTTAAAAGGACAGACTAAATCGAATTTTAAGGAAAAAAGAGTAATTTATAAAATGGGTAGTCGAAAAATGACTTTAATTCAACGAAGATACGTTTACAGAATAAAAAAAATGTTAAGGAGGCATATGAAAAATATCCATGAAAAGAAATTTGAACTTTTTTGCAGAGAGGCAATAAGCAATGATAATGTCCTAATGCGTTTAGTAATCGTTTGAGATATGCTGAATTGCCCTCATAACTATTAAAATGGTGCGAAAAGATACATTTTCGACTATAAAAGTGTATCAAGGAAATCAAGAAAAGAAATTTTAATTAAAACAAAGATATTGGCAGAATGCCATCCTCTTCCCCTCGAAATATCGCACACATGAATGAAGCCCTTCATTCAAAATAAAAAGTACAAACTGACAATTGATGCGAATGTCTCCTTGAATACGGTTCGTGTATTTCGACCATAGGCTTTCGAATCGTTTTTATGACGAGTTTTCTCAATTTAAAATGACTCCCGATATACAATCAATATTTAATGAAGGACTCGATCGACTGTAATCAGTATTCGCATATAAATGGTCGGCAGTTCTTGTATCCGTTTGTTGAATTTATTTCTACGTTTTTATATCATTTTGAGTGACGATAATTTAAAATCTATCAAAACCATACCGAATCGATGCATCATCCGTCGACTAAGTATCCCCATTGTGGCTTAACAACGTCACTCAATGTATGAAGCTAAGTTTCCTCTTGGCAAGACTCTAGCCCAAATCTACATATAAGTAGGTTGATCGTGCAGGCAAAATATAGAGGCAACTCCGAGTGCTCTTGTCTGGCCTTTTCCGTTTTCTGCAGGTATTTTCTATCTTTAGTTTTATCGGATTTTGGGGAGTGTCTGGTCATAAAGTGATGATTTTATATTGATTGAAGTTTATTAAACAATAAATTTTTAGTTATCTTGATTATAAAAAAAATTCAAATCTAATGAATTTTAAGGAAATTGGGTCAGACCAAAACCACAGTGCAGAATGTCTCACTAGATGGTTAAACTGGAAACAGTCCTACGAGGGGTGGTCAATAAGTTTTGCGAATCGGTAGAGCAAAACAGAGGAATGGGGATGGCTATTTGTGGGGGGTTAGGACAAGTTATGACAATTCAGGACCCGCAGCCGCACGCTCCTTCCTCGGCTGTTTAACGAGCAGTAGCTGATCGCAGATCGTCAGTCACAAATTTTTGAACAATGGAGAAAGTTGAGCACCGCGCAGTGATCAAATTTTTGACCAAGGAAGGTAAGAATGCAAAAGAGATCTATGAACGCATGGTTGCAGTGTACACCGACACCGCCCCTTCCTATGCAACCATTGCTCGCTGGAATAGGGAGTTCCGCCATGGTCGTGAGTCCCTTGAAGATGACCCTCATCCAGGACGCCCGTCAGACGTGACCAATGAGGACAATGCGGCCTGTGTGGAGAGGATGATCCTCGAAAATCGTCGGGTAAAGGTCGAAGAAATCGAGCGAGGACTTGGAATATCACATGAAAGTGTTATGAACATCATCCACGACAATTTGGCCATGGCCAAGGTCTCTGCCCGTTGGGTCCCTAGAAACCTCACGCCATATCATCGACTTCAACGTCGTCAAAGTCCACAAGGCCAAAGTTTAACAAGCTGCCCTATGCGAGTGCGGATTCGAGGAGCTCAACCATTCCTCCTACAGTCCAGATCTGGCCCCCAGCGACTACTTTTTATTCCGCCAGCTCAAGGCTGCACTGCGTGGACGCCGGTTTGAGGACGATAAAGATGTCCAGCTCGCTGTCCAGAAGTGGATTGAACAGCAGTCGGGAGATTTCTGGTTGTCGGGAATTCGAAGCCTCAGGGACAAGTGGCGAAAGTGCATTGAAGTCGAGGGTAGTTATATTGAAAAATAATAAAACACTTTTCCTCATATCTCGTTTTCTTATATCCGAATTTCAAAACATTATTGACCCATCCCCCTCGTATTTCAGAAGCTGAGGATGCAAATGAGGTTAGGACTTCTTAAATCCCACTTCGTTATCAAACCTTTACGATTTTGGAAGTCTTAAATCTCCCCGTTTCTCATCTAGCCTCTTCTTATTTAAACCGTCTTTCTATTAATCCTGATGTAACCTACAATAAAGAATAGTGTTAATATTATACCCGCGACGCACTGGCTACAAGCAACCTTCACTTAGTGCAAGAGACAAAATAAAGAAACGGTCAAAACATGACAGCAAATCACACGCGACATGAAGCCTTCTTCCTCTGATTGGCGACCATTCTGTTTAAAGATGAGACATTAATTTCCACATGACTGCCATCTGATATCCCTATTAAACCATGCCCGGTGAAATGACCGAATTCGAATGCGATTGCCAGACGTCGTTGGGCGCTCTATTGTTCATTCTTCTTATGCCGTGCTTCTTGACTTCAGCCCTATAAGCCCTGCCTTCCAATGATAATTTAATCAATCATATTTTCTTTAATATTGAGTAATGTCAAATGTCCATATTTTTTTATTCAAAATGATATATAATACAATATAATGCGATGCCAATTGACAATGTGACTGTGTATTCCATATTTAGCAAAACACCAACCCAATCAAATCCAAGAGGGAGGAGGGGTGAACCCCCACCCCCTTCCCGACCCCAAACCGGGATGAATGGATGAAAGTTTGTCGGAAACTAGCCTTTAAAGAACGCATAAAAAAGAGGTAAAATGGAAATATCTAGAAGCAATAAAGTCTAAGTAGCCTCTGATTTGAAGGTCCTCTGCCAGCTAAAAATTTGGTAAAGTTTGGGGGCCAAGCATAAAGCGAACATGGGGGAGTAGATTACTTTGACAGAGTTAGTGTGTCCGGGAGGGCGTAACGCTCCTCCAAGTACCAGGTGTAACTAGTCAACACGGGGAACCCCATTGCGGGTCCTGTCATTCAAAATGTTCCTTATAAATCCTGGCATACTCCCCTCATATGGGATTTATGCTTGGGTTCCAAACTTCACCCAATTTTTAGCTGGCAGAGGACTTCCAACTAAAGGTGGTTTAATAGTATTTTCCTTGGTTGAGTGAGTGGTATTCTGAGGATGTATATTCAACACGCAGCTGTTAAGAACTACCTAATTACTAAGTCCATATACCTATGTATGTAAACCAAATAACTATGTTCGTATAATCCCCACAAATGTAACCTATGTTAAGCTTCTAACTCAGCTTACAAAGATAAGCAACCGTAAAACAAACGAGTAAAGAGAAGCTATTGTTATGTACTCTCGATCTAATGATCTTTGCAGACTCAATATATTTTTCTTGTCCTCGTTTTGTTCCTAATATTTGATTCACTCCAAGAATTGAGTTTTCAAATTTGAAATACGCTTCAATTAATCATGTGATTTTTTTTATTCTTCATTACTTCCATTTAAGTTTTATTCAATAGAATATTTACATTGTAAAAAAATCACTTTATAAGAAATATGCAGATTTTTCAAATTATAACTTGCTAATTTACTGTACCACATCATCATTACTTGATTGATGGCAATTAGTCGATCTTTTGGGAAGGATGATTCGTAAGAGAGAGGAAGAGAAACAAATATTTCTCAAGAGAATTATAACAAATAGCCGAGTTCGAAGCTAATCTATATCATAAATGTATATGCCACTTGACTGAATTTGGAATCTATGAGATAGAGGCGGACTTCTCACAGAACTCACTGAAGCATATTTTATTTAATTCTGATTTCTTGTTGCGCTTCCCCAAGATTATACTTAATTTTTCACATAATATGTGGCTCCATCTTTCATAATAAGATGTCTCGATAGATGTAATGGTTCATTGTGATTAAGGATGAGCTTGACCTAGGCAAGAAAATAAACCCTTAATATTTTATGTTTCTCTGATTGCTAAGGGGAGTTATTTTAGCTTCATTTAATCAATAATTAAAGTGTGTATCACAATATTTGTAATATTTATGTGCTACATAGTAGATCTTTTTCGAAATGGCAATTGCATTAGGGAACTTGGGATCTGTTTTCAGGTATAATGGATTCTCGGTCATATATTACCTCTTAAAGAATACCCGGCTGGATATGTTTTTAATGTATATGAGTGTGTTTTAAGACACCGTCTTCATAACAGATTCACACCGTAGGGAGCTAGAGTTTAAAGTGGAATCTGGCTAATGCGGCGCTACCAGTTATGGCAGCCGCTGGGAAGTCAACCCGAATCGCCCCACCCTATAATCACACACTTTCTAATAGGAAAGATTTCAATTCGTTTATATCGGTTATCAGCTCTTGCAACACAGGTAGCAATCACAGATTCCTCAGCAGATGTACTAGAAAAATTAGAGGAAGAATGGAATAGAATGTAGTCACTCAGCAAATTAAAAAACAACTGAGGATAGAACGCATAATACAAATCACATAAGGAAAACTATTAAAAAAACAACAACTCACTAAAACAGGGAATGGACTGATAAGTGGGAGGCAGCAAATGAAGGATAAACAGAAAAAACCCACAAACACCGAAAAATCCTTGAAAGAATGAAATAATTGTATCGCGAACTATATAACGGCATCGGCCAAAGGATAACCAGTAAAGAATGAAATACTGTACCCATTTAAGAGAATGGCAAATGATAATGATATTGGGAGTGATGTTAGTGGTAATTTGGAATTACATTAACTTTATAATTAGAGACAAATCATTAGTAACGTGAGTTTTGAATTTCCCCCTTAGTTAAGCTTGTTTATATTTAAACAAATCACCCATGGTTAGGTACGACCCGAGTGCACTATCAAAGGCTAATTTGACTTCTAATCTTCACACTTTTTATTTTGCATTCTAGATTTCTAGATTTTGGATTTACTCATTAACACCATTTTCATCCAATATAAAATAAATATTTTCATTGAATATTCATCACCCCCTTTCATTTTGTGGAAACAATTTTCTTAAAATCCAAGTTTATTATTTTGCTATAATTATCTAGAAATATAATGTCGATTTTTCTTAACCAAACACATTTTCACTACCAAAGAGACGTAGTACGAGCGTGAGTTTGTAATTATCTACTAGGAGAGGCATTTACTTGATTAGACCAGTGGTTCCTAAATTGGGGGTCATGGCCCACAGGGGGGTTATACAGCAAAATTTTGGAGGGAGATAAGATGAGGCTATTTAGATATAAAAATCCCAAGGCAAAAAGTAAATTGCAAATTTCCATAACTCAGATATTAAGAAGAGAAAAATATGAGGTGGAATGAATGAGACTACAGGTATTGCCGGAGTTTTTTCATAATGGAGCTAAATAAATGTAGGACTACAGACAGCCACTGTAGTCACCATATGGGGATTGGGGGGGAGGGGCAATGGATGAGGATAATATGTGAAAAGTCCCTGCAAATATTGTAAAGATCAATGCAAAATTAAGGCATTGCTTCATTACAATGTTTACAGGATTGGCGTTTTTAAGCCGCTGTTTAGGGCTTGTATCAAAAATTCGTAGCGTCTAAGATTGACTATTGAAATCATAGAGATAATGGTGCGTGGGGGAAATGTAGTTAGATATTATTATTATTATTAAAGTTCCAAGCCACAACCCCAACTGGAAGAGCAAATAGCTATAAGCCCAAGGGCCCCAGTGGGGAAAGAAACCTGGTATGGAAAAAACGAAACAAAGATTAAGAAAAACATAATAAATAAATAGAAAATCAAAAAAAAATAAAAAAAATAAAAAAAATAAAAAAATTAAATGCTATAATGTTAAAAATATTATAATATTATATATGTGTGGATAATGAATAAAATATTAAAGTTATAAGTTTCTGTTAATTAAAAATGTATTAGCACCCACTTTAAATTTCTGAAGTTCCAAGGACTCAACAACAACACTAGGAAGTTCATTCCACAGTTTAGTTGTGTTAGGAATGAAACTTCTTGAAAACTGTGTTGTGTTGAATCTCATAGGCGTAAAGGCCCTACTATTGGCATTTAGTACACCTCTGGTAACTCGTTGAGGGGCATATAAATTGGGCAGATCGTGATGCAGTGGATGATCTGCATTGTTAAAAATTTTATATAAGATGCATAAGGAGCTTATTGCTCGCCTGTGCCACAGATCAACTTTGAGGTCAGGAATTAAAAATTTTATTGCTCTCAAATTTTTATCTAATAAATTAAGATAAGAGTTGGCTGCCGAACTCCAAACAGGGGCGCAATATTCAAAACACGGAAGAATAAAAGCATTAAAACAATTTTTAAGAACAGTCTGCTCTCCAAATACTTTGTAAGATTTCCTCAAAATGCCAATTTTTTGAGCAATAGAGGAGGAAATAGATCGAATGTGATTCTCAAAAGTAAACCTAGAGTCAAGCATAACTCCAAGCAACTTAAAAGAATCACATATGGAGATGGGAATGTTATTTATTAAAAGATCTGGATGGGGAGGATCTAGTGTTCTGGATCTGCTAACAATCATACTCTGGGTTTTCTTTGCATTTAACTTCATGCCCCATGAAGTGCACCAAACATTTATCTTAGCCAGATCTCTATTTAAAGACTCTGCAACCGATGCTCTCAACTCAGGAGATGGGACTGGGGCTATTAGAGTAGCATCATCAGCATAGGCTATAAGTCTATTTTCCAGTCCAAACCACATATCATGGGTATATAATATAAACAGTAGAGGACCAAGAACACTGCCTTGTGGTACACCAGATAGCACCTCTCTCTCATCACTAAAATTATTGTCAACATAAACCTTTTGATGTCGATTTGTTAAAAATTGTTCAATAATATTTAAAAATACACCACCTACTCCCAACTGCTTCAACTTAAATATCAGGGCCTTATGATTGACACGGTCAAATGCGGCACTGAAATCCAGGCCAACTAAGCGAACTTCTTGACCAGAGTCTAATGATTTTTGGACAATGGTGGAGACAGTGAGAAGTGCATCACAAGTGCTCAGACCCTTACGAAATCCAAACTGTAAAAAGGGAAACAGACGATTAAGCTCGGCAAATGTACTTAAACGTTTAGCTAGTAAACGTTCAAAAATCTTAGATAGAACAGGAGTTATAGAAATGGGCCTATATTCAGTAGGGTTAAAACTACCACTTGCACTTTTACATAATGGAATGATGTTACCAATTCTCCAACATTCGCAAAAACTACCACTCCTCGCCAGCTTCCGAAGAATAACGGAAAGCTTGGGAGCCAAATACTCTGCAGTTTTCTTAAAGAATAAAGGGAATATACCATTTGGGTCAGTACCACCATAAGCATCCAGATCAAGAAGTAACTGTTTTACTTCACTTGAACGGAAAGCAATCTTGTTTAACCTTGGTTCAGGGAAACAAGTGTCAGGTAGAGTTAGATTCTCATTACTTTGTTTATTATCAAAAACATCAGCCAACAGTGTTGCCTTTTCTTCAGGACTATGGGTAATGGAACCATCAGGTTTAAGAAGGGGTGGCATAGATGAATCATTCCCAAAAAGAGCAGACTTGAGAGTGGTCCAGAATTTGTGGGAATTTGCTGTGCGCTGAAGAGTTCCCTTTGTGGTAGTATTGAATTCAACTTCCGCATTATTATATACCCTCTGAGCTGCTGTTCTGTAGTGCACATAATTATCCCATAGAAAGGCAGATCTACTCCCCTTCCACAGGTTGTAGGCTTCTTGTTTCTGCATATGAGCCCTCTTACAGTCATCATTAAACCAGGCTTTGTCCTTAGTGCGATATCTGATCATACGGAATGGAACATGTCTATCAATAATTGAAACAATTTTATCATTCAAAATACGAACTGCTTCAACCTCCTTATATATTAGTGGCCAGTTGATCCGGGAGATATCATTTAATATATTGCACCAGTCTACTTGAGATTTGATGAATACTTTGCTTGTATGAGCTATATTAGGAATAGATTGCACAATACAGATAGTTATAGAAATTGCACAGTGGTCAGAAGTTCCCACAGGAGGATCAACAGCACTTGTAACGACTCCAGGGGAATCAGTGAAAACCAAGTCAAGGCAGTTCCCAGATGAATGGGTAGGCTCCCTAATGACTTGCTCACAACCCGACTCACACGCAAAATCATAAGCCCTGATACCATGACAGTCAGTAGGGGAGACAGAAGACAGCCATTGCCTATGATGAGCATTGAGGTCTCCCATAAATACAAAGCAGGCTTTCCGGTCATTTTCCTGTACCTTGGCCATGGCAAGGAGCAGACAATCAAAAATAGTATCATCTAAGTCTGGATTGCGATAGACAGAAAAAAGATAAAAATTATTTTGCTTACCACATACTTTCATAACTTGCATCTCATGGCAAGAACAAGCATAGGAGGTCTTTGAAGCAGAGTAACCATTCCTAATGTAAACTGCCATTCCTCTAGCCCTAGGAATGGCATCACGCCTAAGTAAAATTGGTTTTTTGAAGCCTGGTATAAGTATTTCAGAGACATGCCTCATATTTGAAACCAGGGTCTCTGAACAGAGTAAAATGTCATGAGACTTGGATGAAGCAGTCAAGTCTTTAATATTGGCATGTAGGCCCCTAATATTAATATAGAGTAGACGACATTTTATCTGACGAGGATGACCAGGTCCAGGGTTGAGCTCAATATCTCCTGATAAAATTAAAATCGATATTAAAAAAATAATATTAGCAACAAGATCTTCAACAAAAATAACAATTTGTACAACAACAACAACAACAATTTGTACAAAATTATTCAATAGCAAAACTTTCATTAACTGAATATTATATGTCGGAAAAAAAACTGGTCAACATGATGGAGCCGACACATCATGCAAGGCAAAATTCCCTTCAGGACGCCACAACAACTGAGGGAGGACAGTAATGATGACTTTGGAATGAAAAAGAATAAAGAAAAGAGAAAAGAAAAGAATAGACCAAGGCAACCTCATGAAAAGCCATCAGAGCCTCTTTGCTCATCTATTAAGCCTGCCCTACACACCATTTGAGTAAAACAAGAGGAGGAATGAAAAATAGGAAAGTATGCCTAAATGTACCCTTAGGCAGGGATCTCAAACACAAGAGAGTGGAAGACCATGGTACAGAGGCTATGGCACAATCCAATGCAAGAGAACACCTTTCTGTCAGGGAGGTCCCTTAGCCTTTGACTGAAGTGTCTATCCACAAGACAGTGGAGGGTTTGGATTCAGAGTTATCCCTCTCCTAGGCGGATTGTCAACCAAGACTTCGAGCTCCACCTGCCCGGGTTTGAGTTCGGAGTTGTCCCTCTCCTAGGTGGATTGTCACACAAGACTATGAGCTCCACCTGCCCATACCGTAACCCTGGTATAGGGTGGCTACCGAGCGCTACGCCTTGCCAAAGGGCGACTCGTGATTTTGTCCGGGGCTGCTTATTCAGTTTATTCGCAACTAACCTCTATATCTAGAGGCCTTCCCCCGATCCGCAACCTGGGGACCCGATGGATGGGAGTTGTCTTCTCCAGCACCATGTGCTAAAAGTATTAGGTTGAGGAATAAGTTCTTGCGGGGTTTTTTTAATTTTGTGTTGATTTAAGTTTTGTTGACGTGATCTGTGCACATATTAAGAAACAATAATAAATAATGAGAGCAATTTGCAAAGGTTAGGCTACCTCTTTTAACAGCGCAGACTATTATGCTTTTGCTTAGGCTACGTCATGAAGTTGAGTAATAAGTCATTGCGGTTTATTTAAAAGTTGTGTTAATTTAATTTTTGTTCTGTACCCTCAAAATCGAATGTCAAGTTGAAAGAAAGGCGCATTTTCGACACTTGTTGTTATTCATTTTCATTCGAGACGGGAACAATGCAAACGCAACCAAAGCTCGTCGCGTATTTGTGCTGTGTAAGGAGAAAATGCTTTATCATAAGGACAGCTCAATGGTGGTTTTCACGTTTTAAAAACGGTCATTTCAATCTTAATGACGAACAACGTTCTGGTCGCCCCATTATGTTGGATGCAGATCGATTGAACGACCTTCTTCATGAAAATCCTCGTCAGTCGACTAGAGAATTGATGTACAATTGGCGTGTGATCAGAAAACTGTAGTGTATCACCTTCATTCGATGGGGAAAGTTCAAAAACTCGGTGCATGGATTCCGCACGCTTTGAGCGAAAGCAACAAATTTCAACGCTCCACGATTGCCGCAGGTTTGCTTGCTCGTCACAAGGCTACTCGTGGATATAAGGGCATATTTCTTTACCGTATCATCACTGGCGACGAAAAGTGGTGTGTTTATGTCAACATGAACCATCGGAAACAATGGCTTAGCCCCAATAAAAAAAACACTTCCGCGATTAAAACAAGGACTTCATCCACGAAAGACGATGCTGTGTGTGTGATGGGATTGTGAAGGCATCATTCTTTATGATCTCCTTGCGAACAACGAGATTGTCAATGCAGAACTCTACGTTCAACAAATGTATCGACTCGCGAAACTATTCGTGAAAAGCGACCTCATCGACGTTATGGAATCCTTCTGCAACACGACAATGCTCGTCCTCACATTTCCAATATGACAAAAGACGCCATCCAAACGCTTAATTGGGAAATCCTGCTGCATCCTCCATATTCGCCAGACTTTGCTCCATCTGATTTCCATCTGTTCCGATCGCTCTCCAACAATTTGTGGGGCGTTTCTTTCAATACTGATGTGGAATTAAGAACCTAGTTAGACGAATTCTTCGAGTCAAAATCCAGAGATTTTAATTGCAGAGGCATCGAAAAACTAGTTGAACGTTGGGAAGAAGTCGTAAATAACAACGGAGAATACATTATTGATTAAATTGCATATTTTTATCAATTAAAAATTAAGTTTTTCTAAAATTGTTAATGGTAATGAATACATTTGATAAAACTGCAGGAACTTATTCCTCAACCCATTAGTTTCTCTGTTTCCTCTCAGAACTCTAACAATTCACTTCCAAAATCAATGGTTTCATACACAAGATTGTGCGATGAAATCATACGCACTGCTTAATTAAAGCGGGTTTAATAGTCATTAATATTAATTAATGTGAGAATGAAAAATATATTATATTGAATCGAGTATTTTTAATATTGGCATTTTAAATTAGTATGCACCAAATTAAATACTGAAAATCCGAAAAGATAAGGATATTTTCTGAAGATGCTAGACAAGGAGAAAAGTATATATAAGGTAAGACACATCCTAAACAAAATGAAACAGCAGGAAACAATCTGGAAAAAAAAATGTATACTCGAGTAAATTTGGCGTGAATGACAAGCTAAACAAAATGTAATGGGGCCAGAAACAATCTGGAAAGTTGCTAATTCCCAAGACTCATTGCATCTGAGGGCTTATAGATACAATTGGCGACTCTATTCATTATATATTTGTTAAATTTGTATTGCCCTGCAGATAAAGTGAAATTATCAACTTTGTTAATGATGATGGATTCTGAAATTCTCTTTTCAATATAGTTGTTTGATTTATAAATGAAATTGCAGGGTTAAAATACATTTGATTGTCGTGCGTTTGCAGGTACGTAAAGAAACTTAACGAATTCCTACACCTTCTGATATCAGCTAAATGTTCTTTCATCGTATTATTAAAGTGGCCTGACTCTCCGATATATGTTAATTTGCAATTATAGCATGGTATGCTGTAAACTCCAGCATCGAAATTGATTGGGCACAGTCTATTCGGGGATTTTCGAATGGTAATGGAATATTTAAATGTAATATTTATGTTATTTCCGTTCGCATATGATTTTAGAGGAGCCAAGGCTGGAACATATTGGAAACTAATACATTTTTTTAAATCATCTCTTCGTGGTGTGGAGGTGGCATAGAAGTTTGTTCGTGCTTTGGAAGGGCATCTACTTATGAGGTGAATTGGATATTTTAGTTCATTGAAATTGCAGATAAGGTGATCGATTTCATCCTGAAGGAAGATTGGGTCGCCCGTTCTATATGCTCGAAGAAAGAGGGACGAAATAACAGATATCTTAACGGATTATCTTCCACTGATATATATCACGTCGATGTGATATCCTCCATTATATATATATATATATATATATATATATATATATATATATATATATATATATATATATATATATGATCAAAAATCACATGACACCGTGATATATAATAGAAGTATTTGAAGGCCCAAAGAAATGAAAATTGTTACCAATTTTAATTTCTTTGGGCCTTTAAATATATATATATATATATATATATATATATATATATATATATATATATATATATATATATATATATATAAAGATAAAAGATGGATAAGGGGACGAATGGGAAAAAGTTAGCAAAACAAAACTAATTATAGCAAATATCATTGACCCTAAAAACTGGGTAAAGAAGGTACATGACAAAGCTCAAAAAATATGTTCGTAACGATATCACAAGCGTTAAATAGTTCGGATTTGAGTCCCTTTATGGGGCAATTTCAATTATGATTTCGGAGAATATTTTTTCCTCTCTTGTTAGTTCAAATTAGAAGGAATAAATTTTAATGTCGAGTGCTAGCATCATTTAAACAAACACGAATGGCGACTCAGCCAGAAGGTTCAAGTCCGTATCGCTTGAGTCCAATGAATTAATGGTAGAAATGTGTTTCTAGGCGCTTAATAATATCCTCTCGCTGATCTCAGTATTTAAAATTCATCAATCTCCTCTAGAATTATTTGACGATCTTAATATTTTGACTATCTTATTTTACTTTAATCTGCCTATCCTTGCTATCATCTTTCTTTTAGCCATTTCCAGAAAGACTTTCCCAGGAAAAATATGCAATAAAGGAACGATTTTTTTTCTACTTTGCAGCTGCACGATCGAGAAATCTCCTTCTTGACTCAAAATGCGAAATTCGCCAGAAAAAATGGCCAAGATATAAATGAAATTCTAACTTACATTTTAATAAAAGCAAAGATATCTCGAGATTATAAGAAAAAATGTCGAATTAGTAAAATCGACTCAAAATTACATATTATTTTTTCTATTTAAATAAGAAAAGGTTACTTGGCTGAGAATAAAAAAAAAAGAAGAGAAATCAAGGTGGTCCCGTTTTAAGCATGTTAATTCCTATATTAAATAATTTCTTTTACGAAATAATATATAAGTCGTCAACTCAAACACAAGAATACTATGAGTTAATTACTTAATATTTCACTGCATGCTCCAATATTGTTTTTATGAATGTTTAGAAATTTAAAAAATATGAAAGATAAAAATTTAGTTTACTTTACTCGCATTTTATATTTTCTTTTATTATTAAATTACCTTCGAAATTACTTAGTGCAGTTCATGATGCTTTGAAAAATTCATTCATTTACTCATTCTGACATGACAAAGGTTGTTATTATGTTGGACTGAGGAAGCTTTTCCTTTTGGGGTTAAAATCCTCACGGAGCAATAATGAGACCCGAGAAAATAGTAAGGAAGAATGATGAGGAGGAAAAAAAGAGAAAGCAGAGGAGAAGGAAAGAGAGAGGAGAAGAACTCAGACTGAAGCAAACCCTTCCACAATTTGGCTTTAAGTTCAACTCGGAGAAGATAATAAAAGGTAAAAGAGGAGAAATTTCGGAAAATGAATAAAACAGGAATAGTCAAAATAGTAAGCGTTGTACAGAAACTAAGATAGGAACCATCTTTGACCTTTAGGTTGGGTCCCGGAAAGGGAAATCAAGGGTAGTAAGGATGAAGAGGAGCAAAAAGGGGAGAAAGCAGAAGAAAAGGAGAGACTGAGGAGAAGAACTCAGACTGAAGTAAACCATTCAGCAATTTGGCTTTAAGCTCAACTCAGAGAAGAAAGTAAAAGGTAAAACAGGAGCAAATTCAGAAAATGAATAAAACAGGAAGAGTGAAAATAGCAAGCGTTGAACAGAATCTACGATATGAACCATCTTTGACCCTCAGGTTGGGCCAGGGAAGGGAAATCAAAGGCTCCACGAACCAATTCGTAGAAGAGGAACAATCAAAGCTACCCGACTCGCCATCGCGACCCCTCCCAAGATGGGAAATTGAAAGCGGACGGGGCTTGTTGCTTCATGGCTTCACCATTCACCTTTATAACTTCCATATATTTTTCACTTACTTTAAGTATTCAATCTTTCACCCTTAAAGAACTTACTTTTCAAAACTTTGTAGCAATTCATGTTTCTTTTTTAATCGCATGTACGCGATTCTATAAGTTACTATATCGGTTCGTAGGTCGTTGGTCTGTCGGATGGTAACTGTTTTACTTTCCAATTAGTTTTTTTAGAATAACATCGTAACTATTCGGCCGATTCTAACATAATTTGTATCCTTATGTTGCTCTACATTCTCTTTCGAATGATATAATTGCCAAGGTCTTCCCAAGGTTATTCATAGAATTATTTAAAGAAAACTACTATAGGTCGGAATGCCCCACTTGTTGAAAGTTCTGAAGGTCATACGGTCATAAGTCAAAATAATTGAGAGCACGCGACTTAGGTCAGTTGACCTTGTTGACAAATTTTTAAATCAATAAATTTCAGTTCACTTGTATGAAAGATGGGCACATATGAGCTTAGTAGAGGTGGCAACATGAGGAGCACCAAGGAGTACTCGATAAAATTCAATAACTAACCGAGGATTGATGGCGGAGGATTATTCCATAACCATAACTTGCGCAACTTAACCTAACCTAGCCTAACTAATTAACCGACAATTACTGGTGGATGGTTATTGCACAACTTGCGTACCTTAGCCTAGCACCACCTAATTAACCTAACCTACTAACGTAACCTGAACTTACTAAACGAGGATCACTGCTTGATGGTTAGTCAACAACTTGCGCAAATTAAGTTAACCTAACTAACTATCTAACCCGATTATTAATCGATAGTTATTTCGCAACCTATGCACTCACCTACTTTAACAACTGATCCTAATTAACTAATCAATGATTACTGGCAGATGGTTATTCCACAACTTGTAAAAACAATGCAGAGTCCAAGCGGATGATGGATGAGACACGGTGAATTAACAATGCCTTGAGAGGCAATTGAAATTCATAGTCACTCGCGGTAAACACAGCACCTCAGTAGATTGGAAACTTGCCCTAGTTGCTCCTATATCTTATTTCCATTAGAGGAAAATTGAACCAACGAGGGAATGTACCCAATTACAGAGAGATGGGTGGGCGAGAAGAGAGAAATAAATCAACGAATAAATAAGGGAACATGAACGTGACAGTGATCAAGGAGGGAGAAGGACCAATCAGAAAACTCAGCTAGCTAAAATGGGTCTAAAAGTATCAAGCCAGTTATCCTAAACAAGTTCAAAGGAGCATTCTTGAAAAAATTCAAATGGGTAATCTACTAATAATGAACAAGTTTATTGTGGCAAGTCAGTTGTCATGAACAATTAAAAAGATTAAAAGTGGCAAGCCAGTTGTCCTGAACAATTTAAATAGTGGCATTCCATTTATCATAAACAACTTCAAAGTGCCAGTCTACTTATAACTAAAAGGTTCAAGGTGGCGACTCAGCTATCACTAAAAAGTATAAAGTGTCAATCTACTTATAATTAGCAAGTTCATAAATTAAAATGGTAATTCACTTATAGCTAACAACTTCAAACTGTCTTTCTAATTATCTTTAACACGTTCAAAAGTGCAATCATCTTATCATGAACATGTTCACAGTGGCAAACATCTTATGATTAACAAGTTCAAAGTAGCAATAGAATTATCACGAAAAGTGTTCAAATTGGTAATCTGAATATAATAAATAGGTCCAAGATGGCAATCCAGTTATTATGAAAATGTTCAAAGTGGCAATCTACATATAATGAACAAATTCAAAGTAGCAATCTACTTATCATGAATAATTTTAAAGTGTCGATCTATTTACCATGAACAAATTCAAAGTTGCAATATATTGATCATGGACAGGTTCAAAGTGTCACTCTGCTTAACATGAACAAGTGCAAAATTCCATCTATTATCTAAACACGTTTTTTTAACTTGTTTAGGTTAAACAGTTTGACAAGTTCAAGGCGTCTATACAGTTATTATGAACCAGTTCAAACAAATGCCATTTCTTCATAATTACAACTTAAATCTCTATGTGGAATTTCCGATTACACCTTCCTTGTAAAGAGAGGCTCGAACGCCAAAATTGCCCAAGACGCAAAATAAAATATAAAAAAAACGAACACTAAAGAACAAATAAGAACTGTCAAACAAAATAAAAATACATAAAAGAAAAGCAACAAACGGGAAATACAAAGATGCCCTCATCACCAAATATTGTTATATCTTTTCATTCTCCCGCTAATCTTTTTTTTTTTAATTTATTTTTTCGTCATCTTCTTTCCATGAATGAGGCCGGTTTAATAAAGACGAAACATCTCGGAATTTACTTTGTTTTTCCTTTGGTTAATTTACATTCTTGGTGTTATGCGATTAATGTGAGCTTCATAACTGCAATTTAAAATATTTCGATTAACCTTCGCCATTCTCAAAGAGCACCGTACATCTTACTCGTTGTATTGATAAACAACAGTATTACACATCTTAAGTAATCGCTAACACGTGATGTCATTTGACTGATTGTGAGAGAAAAGATAATCATCGTACTTCATGAAGTAGATAATGAGGAACCGAGAGAAGAGAAATAAGGAAAAATAAATAAAAATTACTGGCTAGTGGAAAGAAATCAGGGAAGGAGCTCTGTATCGAAACCTTCCAAAACTTACGTTTATAAGACAAATATTTTATTGATTTTATCAGCGACGGTACATTATTACAAATATAGATACATGTTTTCTTTTATTAAAATATACTAACTCGGTAATATATTAAATTTATTTGCAAAATAACCCTTCAGCTTTTATTTTTAAACTCGACAGCATTATCCAGAGGCGGGCAAAAAGGAGCCTACTTACTTTCATTTAATTGTAATTTTCACTCTTAATAAAGATTATGTATTTTAGCATTTAAATAAAACACTTTAAGCTTATTTAATTCTACAACACTGGAAAAAAATTCATGTCCCTCATCTACAATTTTCCTTTCTCAACCTATACCCCATAAAATTACTCTCTTCATTTGCTCCTTTTTTCCCTAACCCACTACTAATCTCGAGCAGGATGGAATGTATATAGAAACTGACGCGTATATGAATTAAAAAGAAATATTTTGGCAGGAATAAATCAGATTTCAATTTTTGAAGAGTTAAGATTTTTTGGGGGGGCAGAGCCCCAAAATCCGTTGGCGAGTTTTTGTATTGATATAAATGTTTTATATTGGAGTCTTTGTTATCTTTACGAACTTTCGTTATTCATATTCACTCTAGTTTTGTTATATCTTACTATATTTTCACTTCGTCTACTCTCATTATTTGCTTTATAGATCTTGTTTTATTAACTTTATGCGTTTTACGGCTTCGTTGTTATTGCGCTTTAAATTTGCAAGAAAAGAATCTAAAGAAAACCCCTCTCATTTTTCAACTAATCATATCTCAGTACTCGCATGCCTGTAGATAAAATAATTCAATACAAAAATGCCACTCATGCATTTTTGAATAAGAACACGCCCAAATTAAAGGACAAAATATTATAGCAATCATGGCGGGAAGTTGACAATACCAAGGTACAACGATGCCTATCTGTGTGAAATAGAGACTCAGATTCGTTGGTCAAGAGGACGGTGGCACAATTGAATATTCAATTAGCACGTATATTTATTTTTTGTAAAGTGTAAGAAAAAAATTGATGACATCGCTTTTAAATTTTACACCGCCGATATAAATCAGTTTTGTTCCTTCATCATTTACATAATGGCAGTTTTATTTAAAAATAAATCGTTTAGAAAATACAATGTCACCCCCCAAAACGGGCCCCAACTTTCGATAAGCTTCATTTCTTAATTTTCTACAAGGATTGAATGAAATTTGGTCATAACTAGTTTATTGTGTTTAAAAACATCATATCAAAACATGAGAGTCTCTAGGAATTTTCTTCTTTATTCTAGAGCACGTGTTCGAGATGACCTCCATTTAGCTCTGTGCATTTCTTAAGGCGCAGCACAAAGTTGTCCATGACGTCCTTACAAACCGACCGACTAATGGCCCTGACCTCCTCCCTGATTACTTCCTTGAGTTCCGTGATGGTCGTGCGTCTCCCTATGTACACTCTGTCTCTAAAGTAGCCCCAGAGAAAGAAATCTGGGGGTTAAGGTCTGGGCTGTGAGATGCCCATTCAAGATAAGTCTTGAGACTGATCACACGCTCACTAAAATTCTTTTTCAACCAATCTCGGGACAGATTTGAGGTGTGAGAGCTTGCTCCATCTTGCTGGAACCAGAATTTCCCCATAAGCGACGAGAAAAGGGTTTGCAGCTCCTTCTTGAAGATTATGAGGACCTCAACATACCGCTCCTTGGTGATTGTCACTGTCGCGCCAGATGATGCCTTTGGCTGAGATTGCAGTCCATACCATGCACCCAGGGGACTATGGGGCTTGGTACCTACCTTATTTGTTCTGAAGGTCCCCCAGAAGACATTTGTCTTCGAGTTTACCTTTCCTTCAAGATGGAAGTGAGCTTCATCTGAGGTCCAAAGGAGGTTAAGGAAATTTGGGGGCCTCCTGAATCTTCTCCAGTATCTTGACTGCCATAGCCTTTCTCTGCCCCTTGTCTGTGGCTGTAAGGGCCGGCTTTGTCTGTATTCTATAGCACTCTCCTGCAAGTCTCACGGGATATACCGAATGACTATCATCGCTTGCGCACAGAGCATTTTGGACTCTGCTGGACTGACTCTCTCACGCTGTCGACCAGCTCAGCTGTACGCTTCCTGGGGCATCCTGAATGGCTTTGACGGTTGCCACTGGCTACATTGACGTTCTCCACTATCCCATAGTTCTCGAAGTGGTCCATCAAGTCCTGATTTCTGCTCTTGGAGGGGGATTTTTCACATTCAAACTGATGCATGAAAGTGTCCTGCACTTTCTTGAACGAGCCTGTCTTGTAGTAATGTTTGACGCAGTATATTCTTTGCTAGAGCTCCCATTGAGATCTAGTTGTGTTCACAGGCGTTGCTTCTGTTATTTCCTGCAAAGTAAGGGTGATTAGTGAATGAATGAATGAAGGATATATCACAAAAAGTGTGTGCAGGCGCATTTTGGGGACGTCACCCTGTATTAGCTATGGGAGAATCAAGAACATTCTCTTGGGGCATGTGTTTCATGTGAAAGTTATGTAAGGTAATGCTGGTATAGTGGTTTGTGAGTGAAAAGATGCGAGGAAGTCAAGGAAAATCAAAAGTGAAATTATTTCTGAATCAGCTAAAAAGGGTTGCTTAAAAGGGTATGCGAGAATGACTGAGAGTTGGAGAGAGAAGTATGTAAGTGTAAATATGAGGATAGCACAAATGTGAAAAAATATAAGGAAGTGATACTGGATGGTGCTAGTGTTGTATGTGGATACGATGCAATAACTGGAAAAAAGGCGGAATATTGAGTAGTGTAGCAGATGACCTGATTTTAGAGGTTGAAAGTGAAATAGATTGAGAAATCTTGATTCAAGGGTTTCATAGTCTGTGTGAGGAAGAGGCTAGAAGTAAGTGCAGAAGAGAGTAAAGTGATGGTGTAGTGTTTGAGATTGAGAATGGGTATAATATTAGAGTGTGTGGTATGGCCCTTGAACGAGTGTGATGGTTTAATTATCTTGGATATGGATGAAGCATGAGAGTGTGCTGCTACCAACTTTTGTGTATGTGAATGACAGCATGGTATGGAAGGAAGATAAAAGATAAAAAATGAGAGCAATGTAAAAGGACACTTTAGGGGGGATGTTAGATGTGAGAAGGGTTGTTGGAATAAAGAAGGAATGGAAGAGGTGTATATGGTGTGAATGTTGTTGTGACTGAGAATGTTTTGATATGGTATGAGTAGATTAACAGAATAGATGGGAATCGACTTGTGGGAAGAATATAGAGTTATAAGGAGTTACAAGGAAAATAAGTACCCCAAAAGATCTTGCAAAAAAGGTAGAGTACCGTATCTAAGAATGAAAGAAAACACAGGCAAAAAATTAACTCGTCTCTTATGTCAGCCACCCACGCACACTAGGACCCTTACACCCTCTTTCATCTCAGACCCCACTCGCCTTAAATCATAGCCTTAAAATTATGGGTGAATTTTAAAATAGATGTAAAGGTTACTTCACTGCGTTCACTTTCATACACATCAATGTTAAAAGAGTTAAAAGATAAAGTTACTTAAAATTATTACTTGGAGGTAAATAATTTAATAATTCTACGGTCTCATTAACAAGACTGCGCAAGGGATAGTATTCCTTGTTTTGTAAAAAGAATGTTAAGCTGTTAACTGCCTTAAGTTTTCCTATCAGAGATTAAAATTTATGTAATTTTAATGAAAGGAGATACGATGGTACGAGGAAGGTGCCATAACACTTACAACTTACATAGGAAGAATGCAAATAAAATGCTATTTCGTGGTAATTAGATATACTATGATAAAAGAGAGATAAAAGGGAAATGAAAAGAAACTATTTTTTTTAAACCGTCTGCCTCGCATTTCTTTTTCACCAGCGTTTATGTCTCCAAAAACCGAACTGAATTTTTGCTTCCGAGTCTTTTTTATGAGTTAGTTGTTTTTATAATCATGGCGAAGGAGGACGTTTTAGAAGATTCGGACGCAGTTTCTTCTGAGACCTTTATTCAGCAGACTAGTTTCAGCGGTGATTGGTTTCCATCATCATCTACTCGCTTCTGAAACGAGTCCGTCGAATAAAGATTTTCAAAGAAGCTCGACACGGAAAGGAAGACCTTCACGTTCTGAATAATTACGCGTATTACGGTGCCCTTGAGTCGTACTAATCCTATTATTTGGTTACTCGGAGTATGCATCTTACACAAATTTTCACTTTCTCTAAAAGTAACTCCTTTAAAAAAAAAAAATCTAATAAGATTTTTCCAATGATTTTCGTCCTTGGAAATTAAACAAACAAAAAATGTTATATGCTCTTTTTTTCATTGGAGCCTAATAATTCGAGCTAATTTTGTTCATTTTTTCTCCATATCTCATCTTCTGCTCCGTTTTAATTTTCTTCGTACATTTCTCTGTTTCCAATTATTATATAAAATTCAGAGACGAACGTTAATAATTACAAACCACTTCACTTAACTCCCTATTATAATAAGCCAATTAAGTGCCGTGCTTTGGAAGACAATTCGAAGAATTAACGAATACGAACGCAGATGGAAAATCAGTACGAACAGAGACATATTTAAAATAGCTCCCATATACAGAAAAAAAGTAGAATACATAAACGTGGACAACGTAAGATATGGATATAGTAACGACTGTAAAGTATTAGCTTTGACAATAACGAAATCCGGTTACACGAAACACGTAGCCGAGAGAATACAGAAAGCAAAGAGAGGACTAGTACTGCTGTGTAAATTAAGAAATCTAAGTCAAGAGAATAAAAATAAGATTTACAATGCGATTATCCAACCAACACTGATCTATCCAGCAATCGCAATGTGTACATTGACAAGAACTAAACTGCTCGAACTACAAAGAGTCCAGAACAAAGCAATGTACCTAGTGACAAATACAAGAAGGGAAGAGATGAGAAGGATATAAGAACTACACAGAGAAACCAACTTCGAGCCCTTAAAGAGGATAATCACGAAGAGAGCAAAGGAGTCATCGAGAGGACACATGACGAAATTGGAGACGAACTTTCAACGCAAATAGAACTAGGAGTAGACTGGAGACCTCACCGACTCTTCCCAAGCAGGGCGAGGATCGGAAATGAGGACGAAGAAGAAGAAGAAGACATTTACACGTAGCAGAAAGAATACATCACCGAATGTAACAACAGATAGAGAGGTACGGCAAAACGACGAAGGAAAGGGTAACAAAAACCCTTGAGGAACAGAAAATGTGAAAACGAAAAGATAAAAGGGAAAACATACATGCAAGAATAGACAGTGAGAATACAACATAACACGCAAGAAAAACAAACGAATTCTACTTAAAAACAAACACACACTAATAACGGCTTGAACGCCAACTATAAATACTAGGTAACAAAAACGGGAAGCACAGACACCTGGATCTCAGGTATTTCCTCTATAACTATAATCCCAACTTCTAACTAATTAAAATGGACAGAGATTAGCTTGGTTACTGTCTTGGTTACTGTCTTTCTTAACGGGCTTTACAAATATACGTGGGTGGGTGATGCACACCGTGGTATTAGCACCGCGTATTAGATGTAGGGTCAAGACCAGTTAGGTCATCTGTTTGATCTTCTACTAGTTTCTTGCTATACTATCGCTCCCTTTCCTCTTCCTCTCTCTGTCCTCCTCCCCTTTACCCCGTTACCCTCTCACCGGTGCCGCAAGGCACAGGGAATGGGGAGAGGGGAAATAGAAGGAGTATGGGCTCTCTGACCCCTTCTCCTCACTTCTGGCCTCGACAGTGGGCCAGAAGAGAGGAGATGGGGCGGGATAGCTCTGGACGCACTAGCCTTTTACACTCTCTCACACTTTTTTTTTTATTCTATTCTAATAAACACAAAAAATTAAATTAGTTTAGGGCAAATGTTCAAAACTAAACACAAAAAATAAATTTAGTTCAAAGGGTCAGAAGTAAGTAAACCAAAAACTTAAATTATGATAGAGAGCAACGAGTTAATTTTATTTGTTTTTCTTCTTCTTTATTTTGGTATCAACGAGAAAACGGGAAGTTTATTTGTGTTATTTATTTCATATTCTGCTTTCAAGAATAAAATTTTATGTTTTATTTATTCGTTATTTTCTACTCACGAGACTTTTTTTTTTAATTTATTAATTATTCTGCTCTCAACTAGAGAAATTTATGTTTTATTATTTTATCAGTATTTTGCTCTGAACTATTGATGTCTTTATTTTGGCTTAACGAACGAGAGAAATGGCTTTGTTTTTATTTATTCCTTATTTTGAACACCACTTAAGAGGTTTCGCTTTTTCGTCGACACCTCAATCAAGAATGTTTTGTAAAAAAGCAACAACGCCTCCTAAATTGCTTAACTGAGCGGGGCGACCACTTTCCAATGGGAAGAAGTCAGGCCATAATTGTGGTAGTTAGTCGCCGTTTGAAGGCAATATTCGGGTCTATTTTGGGATGGCTGCCATATACTGAAACGATACAACCGTTGGTTTTCATTCCTCAGTAAACTGTAAGCCCACACTGAGAATAACCTTCCCCCCCCAAAAAAAAATGTACAAACCAGTGGCAAAAACAATAATAGCAGTGTAAAGAAATTACTCAAGAAAAGTGGACAGTAGAAAGCGGATTGCTTAATGGATTGTCGGCATTAAACAGAAAATCGAACCTTTATTGCAGTTTTCGCTGTGAAAATTTCACAATCTGTGATGCTTAAAATTCGGTAAACTCACCTTAGATGCAAATCACGCAATGGCATAATGTCATCGGGAAACCTTTTCAAAGCCCCTGATCCAAATCCTAATGGACAAGAGTTTCACGTACGTGAGTGAATATTCAAGGAATTCACCTCGGAATTTTGCGTACAAAAGAACTTGCTACATTAAGCAGAAGAGAATCATTATCTTGGTGCGGGAATTTGTAAATTCAAAGCTGTTGTATTCGAGATTTATGTATGCATTGGGAGTCGCGCCCATCTTGGGACAATGTTCCTGTTGAAATTGTGGTAATCGCCTTATTCCACCTTGTATAGAATTGTAGCATATGTCTGGGTGAGCATATTTCTTTTTAAAATGTGATGAGTCAATTTGTTATAGTTTCAAACTAGGCTACAGTCGAAGTTTGCGCTATTGAAAGTCCTTGGCAGGTTCTACTTTATCAGCAACGAAGAATTTGTATCAATCATAGCAATACAGGATTAATCGTCGAGTCCTCCACACCTTTGATCGCACTATTCCTAATTCATCTCACACTTTGGCTGGCCTGCCCGACCTATTGATATATATATATATATATATATATATATATATATATATATATATATATATATATATATATATATATATATATATATATATTTATATATATATACATATATATATATATATATATATATATATATATATTGTATCTCACCCCAACCCCCATTTTCCTTTGCAAAGAGGGGGAAAATTATCTGAGAAATTAAAAAAAACGGCTAGTATGGCTGGGAGGACTCAAAGAGGGTTTTATTTTGTACAATTTTTATTCCTCTTTAAAGAACAACACCGTGTATTACTATAACATAATGCCAGACTTAATATATATATTTTTCTTATATATAATAATATCATGTATAATAATAATATAAAAAATCAGAAAAATGAATAACGGTTTTGTCTCGGCCTTCTGTGCTTAAGGGCAAAAACTTAATTATTACTAATTTTTTACATCCCCGCGGGGTCCCCTGATGCGCGGGGAGCGTAGCGCGTGCTACATGTGCTACTAGCTACTAGGTTAAGCCGGCACTGCTTGTATCTCCAAAATCTAAGTGGAGGAGGTCCTCAAAAGCACTACAGTAAACATGCCTGAAGACTAAAATACATAAATATTACTCTAATAAATATAATCTTTCAGAAATAAGAATCGTTAAACTAACCTGTATCCATGTCTTCCCTTATTTTACCTGTGCTTCACCTCTAACTTCCCCACCACTCTTCCCTTCTTTCTTGAACTAGCCTTCAAGGGCTTCTTGGAGTCCTTGCCGGTTCGGAATTATGTAATTCTTCCCTAAGGAAAACCTTGAACCAGGACTTAATCTTTATACTTCTCAATTGAATTGTTAATTGTAGGACCTTTTTCCAGAAGGTCTGCGAAAGAAATCCAAAAAGGTTCGCTGAAATTTCTAATTATTATAGAATGAACGCAAAAAAATCATTGTTATTTTATTTTGACCTTCAACTATAATCTTGGTTTAGATTGTTACAATCTCAAACATGCTTGAAAAATCACACAAGCATCCACATCTTTTAGTCTAGAGCATTGCTACTCAAAGTGGTGGTCCGCGGACCGGTGCCAGTTCGCGAGCCATCAGCTGCAAGTACGCGGCGAGTTTCCAGAAAAGAAAGAAACAATAGCATAATTTCAGTAATTTCGCCTTATGCACTGCAGTAAACAACCTATCAGCTGGTCGGAAGACTGTGGTACTCACCGACCGTGGTAGAGATTGTGTAAGTAAATATAGTATATTTGTGATATGTCAATATATTTTCTATTTACCATAGTTTACTGGTGTAGTATTAAGATTATATTAGTGTTTGCGCTTGTAGAAAGGAAGTTGTTTCTAGCGATATCTGGCATCTTTGTCGGGTCACATGGCGGTTAGGTTGCCATATGCCTCCAGTATGTTATTTATATATAACTTATTATGAGAAAGAGGGTTTTTAGTGGAGTTGATTATTATGTGGTATTAGGATTATTAAAGTGTTATATATTTTGTAAAGAGTAGAAAGGGAGAGAAGGTGGAGAGATCAAAAGGGAGTGAGTTGAGGTACTGGAGCTCTGGTGAGTGGCGATATCTGGCAACCTTAAGAATAGGCTGGCCAGTGGTCAACCGCAGTTACCATCAAGAAGTTGAACAGAGAGCATCATACGGATATCTGTGCGTTTGTCATTTGGGTCCCTGTCATAGCCCACTCATCTGATAAGTAAGTACGAATAATCTTAACTTTCCCATTTTTATCCCGTATATAATATAATTTTATATTATCTTCTTATGCTAACAATGATCTCTCACACATATTTTCCAATAAAATAATTCCCATTGCATTTATTCGGCTTTCATCCTAATATAAATTAAGTATATAGCTGGGGTTCTGAAATATATATCAATTTTTTCAGCTCTAATTTACAGATAGCGAAGCGAAGCCTTATGAACATATTTATCAAGCCGAGACATCCGGTTACTGAACACGCAAGTAATTTTGAATCAGATGACGGCAAAAAGAATTTGTACTCGTATTAGCTTTACTCGCAAATATGACTCCTCATGCATTCAATTCGGTTTTGTAGCCACGAATGATGGGGGTGTGCAAAAACCGCCGTGTGTTATTTGTGGAGATGTGTTAGCTAACGACTCAATGAAGCTATCAAATCTCAAGAGACATTTAAATACAAAACATAAAGAAATGAGCTCAATACCGAAAGAGTTCTTTGAAAGAAAGCAGGTTGATTTAAAAGGCCGTCAGAAACAGATCTTTGAAGTGTCACATACGAGTATACTTGTGCTTTGCGGGCTTCTATAAAGTAGCACTTCGAGCTGCTAAGGCTAAAAAGCCATACACAATCGGTGAGACGCTAGTGATAAGCTGTATTCAACATGTCTGCATGGAAATGCTAGGCAAGCCGGCGGCAAAGAAAGTGGTTCAGGCGCCACTTTCAAATGACACTATAGCTCGACGAATTCACGATCTGGCTCACAGAAGTGGAAAATCAGCTCATAGGACAGATTAAATTAGCAAAGTACTTCTCTTTGCAGCTTGATGAATGTACTGACTTTGCTAATCAGGCAATTCTGATGGTGTATGTGTGCTTTGAACATGAAGGTGATTTGAAGGAAGAAGTTTTTTTCTCTGCTTTACTACCAGCAATAACAACTAGTTCTGAAGTGTTCGAGACTGTGAGCGAGTACATCGTTAACAAATGTGAGTTGGATTTCAGGTTTTGTGTATGTTCTGATGGCGCTGCCGCAATGATAAGACGGCATTCAGGAGTGGTTACCCAGATTAAGGCGCTTGCCCTAGAATGCAACTCGACGCACTGATTCCTTCACCGAGAAAGTCTTGCATAAAAAAATGTCAACAGAACTAAGCAGTGAGCTCAGCGAGGTTGCAAAAATTGTGAACCATGTAAAGGCAAATGATTTAAATTTGAGACTATCCACTGCATTTTGTGATAATATGGGAGCTGATCATAAACAGCTCCTATTGAATGCCCATGTACGTTAGTTATCGAGGGGGAAGATCCTGTCAACATTATTTGAGCTACGAAACGAGCTTGTCGAGTTTCTTCAGCACAAAAAAACAAATTGGTGACAATTGTTTGGAGATGTAGATTGGTTAGCCAAGCTGGCTTATTTGGCTGATAGCTTTGCCATCTTTAATGATATCGACACCTCCATGCAAGGAAAGATGGCTTCGTGTTTTACAATAGCAGATAAGATCGACGGACAGAAACGAAGAGTCGAGTGCCAAGAGATTGTTATCCCATGATTCATCAATTAGCGACAATCATAGCTGATGTAAGCGAAGACCTTAATATTTCATCTCTACGAAATGTCATCAGAGAACACTTGACGAATCTGGCAGACCTGTTTTAGTTTTACTTTCAGCAGAAGAAGATCCACGGAAAGGGAATGGATGGATCCGAAATCCATTTATTCCACTGCAAGATGACTTAAGTGTCATTATGGAGGATAAATTGTTGGAGCTGGCTGGTGACGAAGGATTGAAGAGGAGTTTCGAAACTACAACATCACTTGGATCCTTTTGGATTAAAGTGAAAGCGGAATATCCTGAGCTTAGTGAAATTGCTCTGAAAACTCTTTTCACATTTCCTTCAACTTACCTCTGCGAAACTGGTTTCTCAAACATGAGTGTCATTAAGACAAAGTACAGAAATAATATGGATATTCATTATCCATTGCGAGTGACACTGTCCTCAATTGAACCACGAGTGGATAAACTTACAAAGAAGAAACAGGCTCACCTTTCACATTAGTAAAGATTCATGATTATAAAATACTTATGTAATATTGTATTATTTGCTTACAAAATAAATATAAGATAAAATAAATTGTCAACTTTTATTATATTCATTATATATATATTGTTTCCGGTATAAATTAATATTACTAAGAAATATTACCGGTCCCTGGCACATTGAAAAAAAAACTGCCGGTACGCAGATAGTTTGAGAAGCACTGGTCTAGAGTACTTACAGGATGACTAAAAAATAAGCCCTCAAAATAAAAGATCAGAGTAAATTGATTCTAAATTAAAATTTCATAAAAGAGAAATAATTATATTTTCTACAATTTTCCCTAACTTCATTACTCAATCCTAATTACGTTTATAACTAGAGCATGTCTTCATGATTTACTCTTTTTTCCAGCAATTCCTTTCGCTTAAAATGATTTTTTTTAGTAAACAGCTCTGAAATGATCCTGCGGACTTCATTTGATTTGTTATCTGATCATTCCTTTCAATTCCATAATGTTTATAAGATTGTAGCAAAAAGAGGGGCTTTTATGATTGATTTACCCGTTCCCGATGATTTGGGCTGTCATTCTCTTACCATAACTGATGTGTGTGGATGAGAACCATTTTATTGAAATCAAAGTTACTCCAAAAAGATGATTAAAGTTGTTTTACCTCCTCCCTAAAATCTGTAAAGGACATCAACGTAGCGATTTCCCGGTTTTTCAAAAAGAAAGGTCCAATTAAATCTTTTAAATTTATTTCGTAAATGTAAAGATCTTTCCGGTACTTCTTTTGGTCCCTATCGCCCTATGGAGGCGTTATTTTTAAAATTGTGTTTACTATAAAGATAAGAATGAGATTCCTCTGACAGCCAAACCAAGTTAAGAAAATATGGTTTGTTTTCAATCGTGAAGAGGAATCTTTCGACCATTAATTTTCTTTTTAGATTGTCAGTGTCTGAAGGCTAATAAAATATTTAAAGGGGGGATTTAAAAGAGTGCTACTAAGAATAAGTTCTCTCCTGATTCCAAGAGATATAGTTCTTATCGTAACATAAAATTTGGGACTTGATTCCACTGATTCCTTAGCTCTTTCAATTATCTTATCTGTTTGCTTTCTGGTTCTTCCAGATTGACTTGGACGTTCGACAATTTTTTTTTAAATTTGGTTATCCAACTTTGGATGAGTCCAATTTAATGGGCTTATCACCAAGGTAACCTCAATTTAACAGACGTACCACCCAATTATCTCCAATTTAACGGGATTATTACCAAATTGTCCCCAATTTAACAGGCTTTTCACCCAAATAACTCCAATTTAACGAGTCCTATTACAAAATTATCCCCAATTTAACGGGCTCATTACAAAATTATCCCCAATTTAACTGGCTCTATTACAAAATTATCCTCAATTTAACGGACCCAATTACAAAATTATCCCCAATTTAACGGACTCAATTACCAAATTATCCCCAATTTAACGGGCTCTATTAAAAAATTATCTCCAATTTAACGAGCCCTATCACCAAATTATCCCCATTTTAACTGGATTATTACTAAATTATCATCAATTTAACGAGCCCGATTACAAAATTATCCCAATTTAACGGGCTCTATTAAAAAATTATCCTCAATTTAACGGACTCTATTACAAAATTATCCCCAATATTACGAGCCCTATCACCAAATTATTCCCATTTTAACTGGATTATTACCAAATTATCCCCAATTTTACGGGCTTATTACCAAAGTATCTCCAACTTAACTTGGGAGTACCAATACCTCGTAAGTAGGGAGATTTTGATACCTACAATAAATTTCGTTTCTTAGGGGAAATGGCGTTGGATTTCCCTCCAAAGGTATCGGGTTCGATCCCGGAGAGAGCGAACACAAAATATTTTTGCACGCCGAGTCTGTATGTGCGCATACGCGCACATACCTCCGGCCACTTACGTCACCACACACATAAACAACAACAACACCGCTGTCATTTCACTTTCTAGTTTCGCACAAACAACACATCCCTCTTCCGTGGACGGAACACGCCGAAAGGGGTCTACAAACCCATACTTCCTTGACCTGGAACAGGTGGCACTTTGCCCTGCCTCTTCCCCTCACATACGAGCAGCCTATGGTGTCCATGGTTTTATTACGATTGTCAGTCTGATTTTCATGTGACTTTCATAATCTCTATTAAGTTTTCCTTTAAAAATAGCCATTAAATTAAGATTATATTTTCTTTCATTTAAACCAATAATGCCATTAGAGGTAAATTCGTAGATATTTTATCGCTACAAAAATTCAAGAACATTCGACATCACGGAATAGCCAACACTACAGGATGGCAGTCATCATTCTAAGCAATTAATTATATGTAAAATGATAACTGATAATTTCGATAAAAATCGATATCGTTATAAATTAGACCATTATTGGCACCAGGACACTTCGGGTGACTTTTATTGCTAATTAATGTTATTGTTGTTAATAACTCCCCAGGAGCAGGTAATATCTTTGATCCCTCCGACCGTTTGGGAGATTAAGTGAGAAATCCTTTAATCCTACAATCTGTGCTTTAGGACCCCCACCGTTAGTACAATTAAGTGAGCCTGTCCTGGGGAGCTAGGTAAGAGTGGAGGGAAGTTGTTGCATGCTGTGGGAATTTTATAGCACCACCCTGTACTAGCGGCCCATCCAGCAGTTAAGACATGTAAGTTCATTTACAACTTAGCCTCACGCTAAGTTGCTTTTCAATGTTCAACATAAAGATAATTACGAAGGAATAAAAGCATGTTGCTTGAAAACATATGTCAATATGCTTAAGAATAAAATTGATAAACCATTGAAAATTGAGAACAAATTACAATTTAAGGAAAAAAAACGGTATTCAATAGAAAAAATACAATTTATTTCTATAGAAAATTCTTAAAATACATTCATATTTCGATATACACAAATATACTCGGTTAAACTAGTTAGGGAATAGCTCTCTTTTCATCTACCTCAGAGGGGGTAAGGTTGGCCTCAGTGGTAAGACGATCCAAACAGTGATGGGAGCCGTGAATGACATAGGGCTTAAAACCCGCAAACGTGTGGTGGTTGGGATGCTTCCGAGAAGAGGTCCATCCCGAACCGCTCACGAAAGAAACGTCGCAGTGAACAGAAGGTTGGCGGATCTCTGCACGGCAAAAGGAGTCTTCTTCATGGACCCCTATCGTACCTTTATCGGTAGAGACGACCTCTATCAAAGGGACGGGATACATCTCTCCTTTAAAGGGAAGGCCTTTCTCGCCAACCTAATTCAAGATGTCGTCAAACGCACCCAAAGGAGCGTTCGAAACAGAGCGAAAGCGGACGTGCGCCAGCACGCCTGTGTCACTCCTGGAACGACCTTCTCGGAGGTCCTCAAAAAGAATGTGACCACGAGAACAGAGAAGCCGGGAAACGGAAGAGAGTAGGGAGTCCTACACTAGGGGACTCCCTTAAAGTTTTTCTGTTCAATGCGAGGTCAATCAGGAATAAGTTTCTTGAGCTCCGTGGCCTCGTAGTAACAGAGGAACCTGAGATGGTGGCCATAACGGAGTCGTGGATAAAAACCTCAAGCCCAGATTTTGAAGGTGAATTCACGATTCCCGGTTACTAGCTCTTCCTGAAAGATAGGCCAGACAGAGAGGGTAGCGGTGTGATGTTGTATGTCAAGGATACTCTCAACTCGACGGATCGCAACATCGTATCCGACCATGAACTACTAGGTGTTGATCTAGAGATAGGTCCTGCCAAATACAGGACCCTGGTGCTTTATAGACCTCCTGCCCAACTCGTTGAAAAGGACAGAGATCTGTACCAGCTACTAGGAGAACTTGTCGAAGACAGAATGTGTATCGTCATGGGGGATTTCAACACACAAGTTGACTGGGAAACCAGAGAACCCTGTGGCGAGAACGCACTACTCCTGGAGTTCGCGAACAACAAGTTCCTGACTCAATGGGTGAGAGAGCCAACGAGAGGAGACAATATCCTCGACTTGGTTTTCACATCTGAGGATGACATCGTTGAGGACCTCTCTGTTGGCAAAGAGGTCGGTGGCAGTGACCACCGACTAATTAGATTTGTAGTGAAAGTCCAGAAGGCAGGTCCTGCAACTAGTAAATCGAGGAAACTCGATTTGAAAAGAGCAGACTTTGCAGGTCTTCGTGCTGGACTGACTGACGCGAGGATAGAAGTGTGCGATGTTGTTGAAGACTCCTGGAACAGTTTCAAAAATAAGTTCATGAGTCTTCAATCACGTTTCATCCCTCTGAAATGTCCCCGTCGGTCCTCTGTTCAACCAAAGTGGTTTAATCGAAAAATCGGCCAACTGCTTAGGGAGAAGAGAACTGTGTACCGGCAATCAAAGACCTCGGGCGCCTTTGACGAATCCTGGAGGCTAGCAAGGAGAGTGAAGTCCAGCATATGGGCAGCTAAGCGGTCTGAGGAACTCCGGGTGGCGAGACTCTGTAAAGAGAATCCCAAAGAGTTTTTTGGATATGTGAACAGCCGTAAACCAATCCGTCAAACGATTGGCCCTTTGAGAAATGAGGAGGGGGCATTAAAGCACTTAGATGCAGAAAATGCTAACCTCCTCAACGACTACTTCTCTTCAGTGTTTACTGAAGGGTGTGGTCCCATCCCCCAGCCAATGGATTCCTACTCGGGGGAAAAGCTGGAGGATATGGACTTCACCGAAGGGAAAATAAAAAAGAAGATCAGTGACCTAATGACGAACAAGTCACCTGGCCCGGATGAGTTTCTACCTAAAGTGTTGAAAGAAGTGCGCGATCAAGTGTCACGACACCTGAGCACAATCTTCAACATGTCAATCCGGGCCGAATGCGTTCCTAGAGACTGGCGTAAATCGGAGGTGACTCCTATCTTCAAGAAAGGAGACCGAAGCCAACCGTCAAACTACCGACCTATCAGTCTGACTTCGATAGTCGGTAAACTCATGGAAAGCATGATGGTGGACAAAATGACGTCGTATTTAGAGTCAAACCTGCTACTGAGGAGTTGCCAGCACGGCTTCCGAAGGCAACGGTCATGCCTGACGAAACCTTGTGGAATTCTTCCACTTCGTCTTCAGTGAACACGATCGGGACAAGGCGGTGGATGTGGTGTACTTAGACTTTCAGAAAGCCTTTGATAAGGTTCCACACCACCGCTTTATCGGGAAAGTGCGAGCGCTGGGCATAGACGGAAAAGTAGCCGGCTGGATCGAGAACTGGCTAAGTGGCAGACGGCAACGGGTGGTGGTGAATGGACAGGCTTCTCAGTGGGTGCCCGTTACTAGCGGGGTACCTCAAGGTTCTGTCCTGGGACCACTACTATTTATCATCTACGTCAACGACATGGACGGTGACATGGTTGCCAAGATTTCCGAATTTGCCGACGATACCAAGCTTGGTATGAACGTTGCAAAGGATGGAAATACTGCCCGCCTGCAGGAAGATCTTGGGAAGATTGGGAAGTGGTCGGACACGTGGCAAATGCCTTTTAACGTGAACAAATGCAAAGTAATGCATATCGGCCACAAAAAAAAACAATCTCAGTATATCCCTAAGGGCACTGCTCTTGAATCTTGTGACACTGAGAAGGACTTGGGTGTAACTATTAATAGCGACCTCAAGTTCTCGAAACCGTGCATCGAGGCAGAGAAGAAAGCCCAAAGGATGTTAGGCTACATAAACCGCCAGTTTGGATACCGTAACCAGGAGATAGTACTTTGTCTGTACAACTCCCTCGTTCGGCCGCACCTGGAGTATGCCGTAAAATTTTGGAGTCCTTTGTTTCGAAAGGATATCGAAAGGTTGGAACGCGTACAAGCCAGGGCAACCAAACTGATTCCCTCTATCCGACATAAAAGTTATGAAGATAGACTAAGGGAATTAGATCTGTTCTCGCTGGAAACCCGTAGACTGCGTGGTCAGCTCATCGAAGTTTTCAAAATACTTCGAGGGTTCGACAATGTTGACTACAGGGATATTTTCACACTGAGTGAGAACAGAACGCGTAATCACGGCTTCAAACTTGAACTGAAGCGTTATAACCGCAATCTGTGATCAAATTTTTTCACTTACAGTATCTGCGGTAAGTGGAACGCACTTCCAGTGGAAGTTGTCAACAGTGAATCTGTTGACCAGTTCAAGACTAGACAAAGTCTTGAAAAGTGGCCGTTTAGGGACGCAAAACAATTGAGCAGCCATGTGCCTGGTCGATTGCTAGTCCAAAGGTACCCTCTTTGAATGGACCGTAAGGTCTCCTAGGGTACTCTCTTTCCTTGTTACTCCTTGTTACTCTTCCTGTCTCTATCCCTTTCCTTCCCCCCTCCCTTTCCTTTCCCATCATTTTCTCTCTTTCTCTCAACCTCCTCACCCTCTCCATCACTCTTTCTCTCTCTCTCTCTTTGTCTGTCTGTCTCTCATTTTTTTCTCTCTCCTTCACAGTCTCTCTTCCCCTGCCCGTCCCACTCATTATCTCCCTTTTCATATCTTGCTTTCTCTCTCTCTCTCTCTCTCTCTCTCTCTCTCTCTCTCTATCTCTCTCTCTCTCTCTCTCTCTCTCTCTCTCTCTCTCTCTCGTTTGGTCTCCCTCTTCTCAAAATAAAAGTACAAGCTTCGCAATAACTTACTTTTCAAATATCTAAAAATGGCGATTCTATTGAAATATATGAAATCGTGGTATCAATATGCGGTATGTTACAGTCAAAATGTCCTCATATAACACATTATATATGTTGATTAATATTAATTTCCATGTTTAAAAATCTGATAATGATATGATAATGGCGAAAACACGTAACTATACCATTAAGGAAATAAATCTGATACACTATGCATGAGGAGGGTCTCAGCTATCGACAAATCACTCTCAAGGTTGGATCACATTCCGGTGTTGCAGAGATTTTGAAGAGGATCCGAGAAAATGAGAATATCTAAGACCAACCTCGTTAGCGGCGTCTTAGGTTGAGTATACAACATTAAGAAAGTTCTCTGCGTCGTATGAGCCTTCGGTATCGTAAGTAATCCGGAGTACAATTACAACATGGACGTCAGAGGGTAGCCAGGTTAATGTTTTCGCCAGAACAGTCCGTCATAGACTGCTTGAACAATGACAGCAGGCATGTAAAGCCTGTCAGAAGCCTTTAATCAACCTCTAGCTGAAGCGACGTCGATTGGCTTGGGCACCTGCTAACAGCAACTGGACAAAGCGTCAATGGGGAATTGTCTTATGGGTCAACGAGTACACATTCCTGTCGTTGTCAACCTCAGGTAACGTTAGAGTCCACACGAAGCCAGGAGAGTAGTGGGATCGAGAGTGCATAGTGCCAACAGTAAAGCACGTGGCCGCTCTGTAATAATATGGTGGTGCATGTCAAGTTCAACGGTGGGTCGTCTCACCGTTTGTGATAACACTATGAATTCACAGAAGTAACAAGCTGTCTAGAGAGATTACATGCTTGCTATCAGCCCGAAACCTCTGCAGAATTACCCGGAATGTGATTTGTATCAGAACAATGCCCCATGTCGCAAGACTCCGTCCACCATACAAGTAGTTCCGCGTCAACAATATCACGGCGATCGGTGATAGACTAGCCACCTCAGTCTCCGATGTGAATCCACTGGAAAACCTCAGGCAAAACTTGGAAGAGGTCATAAGACGTCGTCAGCAAGCCTCCACTGCACAACTGAAGGCAGTCATTACCGAGGATCGGGTCAGCATCACACCTTTCAGGTGTGTCACGCTGTTGGAGTCCATTGCTGTAATTTTCATAGCGCTTAATACGAGGGCCGGTCAATAAGTTTTCGAATCGGTAGGGCAAAACAGAGGAAGGGGTGTGTATGTTAGTGGGGGTGTTAGGAAAAGTTATGACAAGTCAGAACCAGCAACCGCACACTCCTGCCTCGTATATTTAAGAAGCAGTAGCTCATTGCAGATCGTCAGTCACAAATTTTTCACCGCGCAGTGATCAAATTTTTGACCAAGGAAGGCAAGAATGCAAAATATATCCATGAACGCATGGTTGCAGTGTACACCGACACCGCCCCTTCCTATGCAACCATTGCTCGCTGGAATAGGGAGTTCCGACATGGTCGTGAGTCCCTTGAAGATGACTCCCATCCAGGACGCCCGTCAGACGTGACCAACGATGACAATGTTGCCCATGTGGAGAGGATGATCCTCGAAAATCTACGGGTGAAGTTTGAAGAAATCGAGCGAGAACTTGGAATATTCCATGGAAGTGTTATCAACATCATCCACGACAATTTGGTCATGGCCAAGGTCTCTGCCCGCTGGGTCCCTAGAAACCTCACGCCCCATGATCGATTTCAACGTCGTTAAAGTACACAAGGCCAGGGTTGCAAAGGCTGCCCTGCCCGAGTGCGGATTCGAGGAGCTTAACCATCACCCTAACAGTCCAGATCTGGCCCCTAGCGACTACATTTTATTCCGCCAGCTCAAGGCTGCACTGCGTGGACGCCGGTTTGGGGACCATGAAGATGTCCAGCTCGCCGTCCAGGAGTGGATTGAACAGCAGTCGGGAGATTTCTAGTTGTCGGGAATTCGAAGCCTCAGGGACAAGTGGCGCAAGTTCATTGAAGTCGAGGGTAGTTATATTGAAAAATAATAAAACACTTTTCCTCATATCTTGTTTCCTTATATTCGAATTGCAAAACTTATTGACCGCTCCTCGTAGGTTATATGTTTCTGATGGTACGTGTTTTGGCAAATTTTGTATTTTGTTCATTATTGTTGATTGCATGGGACATAAATAACATATTTGGCAAGTTTATCCTTCTTATTTCACTTTTATATTCATATCGATGTGCAACTAAAAGCTTCACGACCCTAGAATTATCTAGTTTCCTAAAATTGCCTAGGTGTCCGAAAACTTTTAGCCGTGGCGGTATAATATATATATATATATATATATATATATATATATATAGTGAAACCACTGTATAGGAGCCAAAAGTTTAATTTACGAGTCTAGTTTCGGTATGTAGTTTATCATACCCTCTTCAGTCGTATACTGAGAATGCGATTGTTACAAAAGTCTATAAATAGCGTACAGATGAGGAAAAAAACCGACAAAGAAACACAAAAAGGGAGAAAAAGGTCTTTAATCAGGGGGTGTGAGTCTAAGATCGTTGACTAAGCTGCTTACGATGAGGTTATGAAAATGGAAGCTGCATTTCAATTGCCCATCTGACAAATTAAAATTGTGAATTTCTCCGATTAATATAGATTCTACTATTTTTATTTTACGAAAATCTTTACAATTATATATAAATTGTGCCTTTGAATAGTTAATGGTCTTAGCATAGGTAATCCTTTATCGCCCATATTATGTAACCTTTTGATGGAGCATTTCGAAGTATCATTACTCCCTTCTGCGAGTCCCCAATATAATTTTGTATGGTATAGGTACGAGTATGTAGATGATGTCATATCGATTTGTCCTATAAATAGTTTAAACTTATTTGATAATTTCCTTAAAAATCTTAACGACCTCCATCCCACCATGAATTTTAAAATAGAGTTGAAAAAAGATAATTGTATATCCTTTCTTGATGTAAAAATTGTTAGTTATTGACAAAATTAGCTTTACTGTGTACCGAAAACCAACCCATCCTAACTCGTATATCCATTTCTTTTCTCATCATGATATTAACATTAAGGGAGCCGTTGCATCAGGTATGTTTTTGAGAGTACTTAGGATATGTGACCCTTTCTTTCTAGAAGACGAGATTACATATATAACCTGCAGTTTCATTGAATTGAATTATTCCCTCCACGTGATCAATGAAAGTTTATCTAAAGCAACATCTACTCATTATCGTCCCAAGGATAAAAACAAATTTAGTAATACGAAGTGTCAATCCCTCCCCTTTTCTCCCTTACTAAAAGGAGTGAACAAAGTTATTTTTCCAGGCTTAACCAGATTTAAATAGCCTTTTTCTATCCTTAAATCTTTCACTTCGACCAAGCCCGTGTATCAGCCAGATGAAGCAAGTGTATATTTAATCCCGTGTGGCTCTACAAACTATCCCTCATTCTACATAGGAGAGACCGGAAGAACCTTAACAAAACGAACTTATGAACATAAAGGTGATGTCAGACGAGGCAGTACCACATCCAGTATTTTTAATCATATTAGCAATTTTAACCACCAAATTAACTATTCAAAGGCACAATTCATATATAATTGTAAAGATTTCCGTAAAAGAAAAATAGTAGAATCTATATTAATCGGAGAAATTCACAATTTTAATTTGTCAGATGGGCAATTGAAATGCAGCTTCCATTCCCGTAACCTCATCGTAAACAGTTTAGTCAACGACCTTAGACTCACACCTACTGATTAATGAGCTTTTTCTCTCGTTTTGTGTTTCTTTGTGTTTTTTTTCCTGATCTGTACGCTATTTATAGACTTTTGTAACAATCGCATTCTCAGTATACGACTGAAGAGGGTATGATAAACTACATACTGAAACTAGTCTCGTAAATTAAACTTTTGTTTCCTATACAGTGGTCAGTGGTTTCACTATCATATACCATAACTCGCCATTTACGAAACTAGTCTCGTAAATTAAACTTTTGTTTCCTATACAGTGGTCAGTGGTTTCACTATCATATACCATAACTCGCCATTGAGCTCTTAAATTTATTTATATATATATATATATATATATATATATATATATATATATATATATATATATTATAAACAATAAACAACTCGTGAGTTTAACCTCGAATAGATGATAGAAGTACAATTCATAATCCTCCATTCAAATGAAACTGAAATATCCGAACTAGTTTTTGTATGAAGCATAAGATTTTTTAACTTAACTTTGCTTATGAATAACTAAAACTAGTTTTACAGCTTTAGATTTATAGCAAGTTTGCTTTAGTGTCAATGAATTACTTTACCCAATTCCGGAGGGACCCATAATTTAAGAATATGGCACCTGCCATATCACTCGTAGTTACATCACTTTGACAGGCTTCTTTCGTGCACATTTGGATGGATAGTCAGTATGATTTTACTGACTTCCGTCGGAAGGGTGAATATAAGCAAGGAATTTGTATGGATTTGAAAGAACGAACTCAAAGGAAAACAAATACTGAAAAAAATTCATAATTTATTAGAAAATAGAGGAAGGAATCCAAAGTGATCAATTAACTTCAATGCTATATCATGGAAGACGATTTCCTAACATTCAGACTGAAATGCATGCAGTAAAGTGTAGAGGCGGTAATATATTACTTTGGAATTTATTAAGATAGTAGCGATGGAATGACTAAATGGTAGTTCAAGTGATCAATAGCTATAGATGTATCGTTAATATCACATCCATTGTTGAAGGAGAGAATACACTGCGATCCATTAACCAAGATGTTTGCCGAGAATGGACCGCGATTCAAAGTCCTCCATAACATTCTCTTCATTTTCGGAGGAATTTATTCCCAAGGAATTAAAAATAAGACCGCCACGTCTTCTTAATAACAGTATTTTACATTACAAAACCACGAATTAAAACCAACGATGCTAATTCTCATAAATATCATGTTGAAGTGACAGGATGTAAAAATTTGTGGAAGGTATATATGGTAATTAGATTCCTTTGGTCATCTGGAAGGGGGCCGCACCTCTCCTGAACATAGACAAGCTGCAGGAGGAAGACACTGCGCTTGTTACTTTCTTTTATTTTACCACTTTCCTCCACACTCTTTTGTTCCTAAATTTGGGTTCTTTTTTCCTACTCTTTTTACTCCATTCCCCACTAAACATCGGCTCATTTGTCTCTCCGTTCGAACAGATCTGTTACCCATCAGGAGGGTGCCGGGAGGCCAAATGAGTAAGCTGCAACTAAGAGCTGAAGGTTGCGTACCCTCCCTGCCCCACTGCCTGCTGGTAGATCTACGGCTATATATCTTCCCACACATCTTCACTTCTTCCATCTTCAAAACTTTCTTTACAGATTTCTTTACAAACTTTCGAGGATGCCCTAATTGGTGTTCGCTTTTAAGTTTTCACGAAATAATAATAATAAATAATACTGGTATTAGGCTTCACAAAGAGTTACTAGGAAATGAGGCACTTCAAAAGTTCTTGCAATCGATACCAAGGGGGCACCGTATAAGAAGGCCTACCATGCTTAGTATGAGAGAAAACATAGCAAAATATGAAGGCTTTCCACATCAATATCTCCCCTCTCCAAATGCAATCCTTTTCTATCCAAATATTTTAGCCTATTTTTGTCCTTTTTATATCTGTACCCATTTTCTTCACCTGTGTGTCCCCCTCCCCCCAGTAATTATTTCTACAGCTAATAAAAAATTCATCGTTAGATTCCATTTTAGTCCATACACTATTAAGAGTGAGAGAGAGAGAGAGAGAGAGAGAGAGAGAGAGAGAGAGAGAGAGAGATAAAAAAAGGGATATCTTCACTTCTGATGTCTGAGCGCTCAGTTGCTGGAAGTAGTGATTTTTCCCCGGTTCAAAAGTGGATTATGGAGTGAAGTAGCGGAGGTTTGAGAATTCTTAGCAGCAGGAAATTCTCGCTTAGGGCACTCAGCCAGTTAGTTCAACCCCCCCAAATTAGCGGTTTCATTCAATTATCATTACACCATAAATTTAAGTTTTACATGGGATGAAGCGATCTCAATGTGAGATCGAGTTATGGAGGATAAAATATATTATTTCTGAACAATAATGGCCATATATAATCAGTAGCGGTTATAGACTATGTGGTGCCGTGAGCAAAACCCATTGTCAGCGCGGAATTAGACCCATCAACAAATAGAACTAAAAATTTAGAAATAAATATTCCAACAATTATGTCCAACCTAAATTGTTTATTGAGAGTGTGGTCTTAACATTTAAAAAAACTACACACATGTGAAATTGTGTTTATAGGCGCTAGGTGCTCCCCCCCCCCGCTTTTTTCCCATGGCAAGAAGCTGCCCATATTGCTCGTATCTAAATCTGACCCTGAAAAAAAATTAAACTAGATTCTGCAGATTGTGCAGAATACTCACACGTATTAATTACTCTAACTTCACTTTGGTCAATATGTCCTTGTTTTTCGTTTTTTTACTTAATAATAAATACACCGAACAGTATAAAATACCGCACCTCAGAATTGCCAATAATTCCACTCTAAACTGAATTAACGTTACTTCTCGATGTCAGAGAAGACACTTTTTTTTTTTATCTCATCAACTTCCCCTCAAATCATGGTAATGAATCACCTGAAAGTCTCCAAATCTTCGACTCACCTCGTGAATTTGCAGCCACCTTTAGCTTCGTGTGCAACCGTCGCAAAATGAACAGTGTTTTCTGTAGCATCATCTTTCCTCATGTTTTTATCTCGATGCCACCGATATTCCCTATGAATGAAATTCTAAGCGACCAATCATCTCTGCGTTTTCATTTCTTTAGGTCTTTGATTGGTTCTCGGGTATTCGCATGAGCCGCCCATCCGATTATCCCCCCTCCCCCCTACGCAAACTCTCTTGCTCTCGGCGTAAGCGATGGTCGGAGGTGGGTGGGAGGGATGGTTTTACCTATATACTCTTTAGTTTCTCCATAATGTTACTTACACAATATGGCCCACAAGTCTCATAAAAGTATCTTTTCTCTTTAACTAATTCAAGAAATTTTCGTTGTAGTAATAACTCCCGCGAGGGGAAGGTCCAAAATTCGTATTTTAAAATCGTTTTGTTCCTTGCAAGAACTATTTTCCAGAGGCTAAAACCCCTCGTTTAGACGCAGCATTGGGATTTAATTAAAGGATTTTATTGCAATATTGGTCATTTTGACCTTTCCTACTGTTTATTTTCTATTTATCCCTCTTATTTTCTTCTTTCGCTCAGAATTTCATCCATAAGTTTACATCCAGCATGGTACAGTAATAGCTGAAGTTATGAAGAAGAAAGATTAGCTCAAATGTTAATTTTATAAATCAATTATTTTGTACGAGTAAAAAATGCTCCAAATTGTAGACACCTCTATAATTTCATGTATATGTTACCGGTGAATCACGGTAATGGTTATAGTTAAGTAGGCTGTAAAGGTTAGGAACCACAAAATTTATTTTGGTAAAAAACTTTGGGTCATCCGCATATTCACCAAAACACCGGTTATAATGTAATTCCACTACACCTAATTTTCTATAGGAAAATGAAAAAAAGAATCAATTATGAGTAAACGCACTACGCTATTAGTTCTTATAGTTCGGTTCGGGGAACTTAGGACTTTGGTGATTCAATTATATTTCTTTAAACCAAGAAATCTAATCAAAATAGTTAATTCTATTAGTTTTTCTACGCGCCATTTCATTTTAGATGCAAAGTGTCAATGTGTTGCTTGCCCTTAAACGAATTAATCATCGAAGAAACAACTAAGTTAGGTTAGGTTAAGATAAATTAAATACGAGTATCTCATAAACCAGGCATTTCCAAGAAAAATGAATAGCATTTTTTTTTTAAATCCGCAGGAAAAAATGCATAAGAAAGCATTAATATTAACTAAAAATGTCTGGGGTAGTGAATCTACACCGTCCCAGGTAGGGGCAGGACTTGAGTTGTATTTTCGCACCGCCATCGGATGGAGCGCGCCCCCGAATCTCACTGTGGAGTGGGTCTGGTTTCCCCAGACAGTAAGGTACTTTTGGTTGAGTGTAGTAGTTGAGAAGCTCCGTGAGCGGTACCTAAATGTTCCAGATACCATGACGGGTGGGGTCCTAGCTCCCGACTGTTTGGGACGGATTCGGGATTACGAATGCGTTGCTCTTTTGAAAGTTTTGGAGGGGGAGGGGGGCTCCTCCATACAATTTTGAATTTTTAATGGCCAGTTTGGGTCCCTGGGAGAGCAAGGCATACCTGAGGGCCTAAGCATGCCTCTGGAGATGGCCACCAGACAGGAGTGCTAAAAAAAGTGATGCTTCCTTTAAACCGAGGTTGTCCTCCACCCCTCTCGAGTAACTTATGTGGACACAAGAATTTGAAAGCTTCTTTTGTTAGTCATTAATTTTTCCTCTCAACGACGCGCTTCCACTGCAAACCGAACCTGGAAGATCGAAGAAGCCGCATCTGCTTCGCCCACCTTCAAACCTTCCTCCATCAAATACGAGGAACCGCTAATTACTATTAATGACGTCACTGCATTTAATGTGCCAATAAGTACTCGTCTTTTAAAAATGTTTGCGATTGTCTGCTATAAAGGAATATAATTGTCTCGCTTTATATAAACTCATATTTCGTGTAAATTGAGACCATTACCTACTAATGGCAATGTTCATTAACTGTAATGGTATGCTCTATATTTTTTTTAAATCCATGGTTCGGAAGGTGCTCGTGTTTTTGTTTACTTTCTTCTATTCTTGGCTTTCAGACGAGCGTTCAAAATATTAGATTGTCAAGAAATTAATCGATTTTGTAAACGAAAAGTCTAATTATTTTTAACATAGGGAAATAAATATTAGGCAAAGTAGTATCCATCCTTAATGACAAAGCTTTCCCATCATTTAGCTTAGGACTTGATACCTTTCTTGAAGAGTTCATCTGCTTTTGATGATATATATGATTTTATATCTCCTTTTCATCTATTTCGCCTATTGTTATTTTGTGATGTTGCAATGAATTAAATAAATGCTAATTAGATAGGGGAAATTCCGATAAATACGAAGGATGAAGAATAACTTCCCACCCTAACAGCAAAATATTTCCTTGACTCAAAATTGGCAAGTGTGGGCGTGCATTGTAATGAACGAGAGGACACTTTCTCTTGAACAGTCAAGGTCGTTTATGTTAAAGAGCTTCATTTAAATGTAATTGTTGAACATATAGATCCACAGTCAATGTTTCCTTATTATTGTGTTCATAATTAATAGCTTCTTTCACAGCCAAACATCATATGCAAGGTTGCTATTAGAGACAACGTGCAGGAGAGTTGTCAATGGATTGCTATCGAATTGATCCTCATTAACAAGTGAAGTGTCACAGGGCTCAGCACTTCATACACCCTTGTGTTATATATATATATATATATATAAAATGTGTATTTTGCTAATATATTTAAATTTAGTCGAAGTTCTTTAGGTTTCAACTAAAATTTATAACTATCTGTATTAAATATAATTCTTATGGGTGAATGAACATCTACTGTGTCACGTGTTATTCTACTATTTTTCGTTTACGGAAATCTTTACAATTATATATGATTTGTGCTTTTGAATAGTCAATTTAGTGGTTGAAATTGGTAATATGATTAAAAATACTGGATTTGGTATGAACATAAAGGTGATGTCAGACGAGGCAGTACCACATCCAGTATATTTAATCATATTAGCAATTTCAACCACCAAATTGACTATTCAAAGGCACAAATCATTTATAATTGTAAAGATTTCCATAAAAGAAAAATAGTAGAATCTATATTAATAGGAGAAATTCACAATTTTAATTTGCCAGATGGGCAATTGAATTCCAGCCTCCATTCCCGTAACCTCATCGTAAACAGCTTAGTCAACGATCTTAGACTCACACCCCCTGATTAAAGACCCCTTTCTCCCTTTTTGTGTTTCTTTGTGGGGTTTTTTTTTATCTGTACGCTATTTATAGACCTTTGTAACAATCACATTCTCAGTATACGACTGAAGAGGGTATGATAAATTATATACTGAAACTAGTCTCGTAAATTACACTTTTGGCCCCTATACAGTGGCTTCACTATCATATACCATAACTCGCCATTGAGTTCTTTTACTTATATATATATATATATATATATATATATATATATGGATAAAACCACAGTAATGGCACTAATTTTATATGCAAAACCCGGTTTCGACGGAGACATCCGCCATTGTCAGTCGCTAATAAAATTAGTTCTATTACTGTGGTTTTATCCCTATAGTTACACGTACGCTACTGTACTTTTGGGTATATATATATATATATATATATATATATATATATATATATATATACCTAACTTTATCGTCACACACGTTAGGATCAGCGCTCATCAATGCCTAAAACTTACCCACCCCCCTCAGCCCTTTATTTACAACATGGCTCTCTTTATGTATATTCGTTATTCACCATCATCTCCTTTATTTATCTATTTTTACGTACGTACGTACATTTATGCATCATGTGTACATATATGAGCGATGACATTATCCCACATAGGAACCATATTCCATTGAGTAAACATTATTAGACGACACCTCATGCGATCAACTGCCCTACTAGCTCCAACATATACCCATCATAAAGAAATATAAATAAATTGAGGAAATGATAACTAACGATGGCATCTCGCACACTCCTCGCCCATCTTCATACACACAAAAGAGAGAGAATAAGGATAGATAAAAAATAGAGAGAAAAAGAGAGCGGAGGACAGAGAAAGAGAGATAATATACGGCTTCAGCCAAACGAGGCCCATGCCCGCATTTGCAGTCTTATACGAGTATGTATTTAAATGGCTATATTTTTCATAAATTAATACTTTTTTTATTTACTGATCCAAATTGTTTTCCACCTTAACCAAAAGACCTATTTCCTCATAATTAAAACACCCTCAATGCATTACAGAGCTTCCTCCAGCTGAACCCCACGCTACACCCAGTCCTCTTTGAATGTCTCATGTCTAAGATGAACACGACGCCAGACATGGCGAACACGGGATTCGTCGGACCACATAACGCGCTTCCAGTCCTACACTATGTACTGTTTGTTTCTTCTGTTCCACTGTAGCCATGTAACTGTGTTGCCAAATGTGACCACAGGACTCTTACGTGCCACTGTGCTGCATTTTTACATGTTCTACAGTTTTCTGCTAGTGTTCTATCAGTAATGGGTGCCAAAGGACTCGTTGACGTCTTGTAGCAGTTCGTGTATTGAAACATTCGGGCGCTCCCCGTCCGTCAGTATCGTCTTTCCTTCACACATGGCAGGATTTTTGCCATTGCATGAATACCATTGTAAGCCTACGCGTAGAAACACCTGCTAATTCCGCTGCACCCTTTAAAGACACGAAACTAGTTTCGTCTATTAAAAAAAGTAAATAAAATGTGCGTTTTTTTCCTTAGGATTTCAGCTCTTCATTGAATTAACTTTCTGCAGATTTTTTTTTTAAAGAATTTGACCTTATTTTTTGTTCGTATATAATTTATTAACCTTTGCGGTCTAAAATATTCACCTTAGATGGGGGAGCTAACCAAAATTCATCGGTGGAATTTCTATAATAAAGTTTTGATTCTAGGGAAATAAAAATAGATCAAAAACGTCCAATATCCCTAGAATTGAACTCAACTCGTAACTCTTCCCTCTTCAGGTAGTGTCGGTCACTTTAAAGCAGCATTTGTTCTTGTTTACTACTTTGGGGACCGTAATGGAGGTTTCTTGAGAGGTGGAAAAAGAGGAAGTATCGGAAAATTTGAGTTTATTTCAGTACTTTACTTTTTTAACTCTGTAGTTTGTTAACTTGGGGTCTATATGGTATCTTGGATTAATTTTTCCCTCTTCTGTATGCCTATAATCTTTCCATATGTCAATTCCACCTGATTCTTTTCAAAGAGGGCCGTTACCCGCACGAATTGGGCAGTTTTTAAGCTCGGTTTAAATTACGTTATTTTAGGCTCAGGAATAGCAGAGTGGACTAAGCCTCTTTTCACTTATCTCAGCGCCACAGAGTGAGTGGTTTGAATTTCGTCGTCAGTCCGATGATTATCTGTCCCCTGCCCCATCTTTTCTTCCTCTGTTATTACGCTTTACCGCGTCTACACCGTCAATTGATAAAACAAATTTCCCCTCTTTGACGCCAAATACCAATCGTGCTTTGATGTTCTCCATCGGGAGTAGTAGTTCATACCTTTTAACCCTTAGCCTTTTTATTCAAGGATGATTCTAGAAATGCGAAACTCCTTTACATTCAGCCTCTTAATCCTCAATCATTTTTAATTCTTTTTCCATTTCTTTGCTCGTCCTTATACCAATTTGACTAACAAAAATTGTATTTTACATTTCGATGGGTTTGGCGCAGCCAGCAACCGCTGGCAACTCCATGATAATTAACCTGTTAACTTCACACCATTCGTAGCTTATTTATTTCTGTCATTCCCGAGAAAAGTAACACTGCCATTCACACAACTCTCGCTTGGCTGTCAACCTCGTTCTCTATCCACGCAAGTTGCAAGCCCGCTGACTTGAGACAGCCAAGAAGAATTCCATCCATGAAATGTGAGCATGTTTACTTAACCAACAGCGTCAGGCCGCAAAAGATATATATAGCCATTAAATATATACTCTAATTTAACAAATCTGTTCTTCTCTTCGGATGACCTTTTCGAGACATAATGTTCAACAACCCTTTTTACCTTCCCAGAATATGGATCTAAAAGACCCTACAAGGACACCAATCCTCGTTACGGACCAGGGCAAGGTTCAGGGAAAAGTACAAACTCTCTCGATTCCTATCTCGGAATTTATTTGGGCTATATTTTCCTCAACATTTCTCTTCTTATACTTTCACACCTTTCCTTATCTACCTCTTTTCAAAAATATCTGGCAGAGAACCCCCACTAGAGTTTAATCTTGCAGAAAATACAACTGAGATAGGGATTTCTTTATGCAGAAACAAAGAAAACGCCTTTGAAAGGAATAGTTAAATGACATTATTTTCTCTACCGATCACAATGTGCATTTTCTAAAACTTATAGAGCAGTCATTAACTTTGATAGGATCTTTTATTTCTGTCTAAATGTTCCTAAGTGAGATAAAAAGAACACAAATTGAGATATAAAATAATATTCTTTGTTATTTTGCTGAGAAATTAATTTTCCTGGTGATATATAAAAAAACCCTTATGGTAAATCACTTCAAAGAATATCACAGACCTTCCATCACTTCTCACAAACACTTGACTCAAAAAGGACAATTTATGACTAATCACTTGTAGCGTTTCCTGATCAAATTTACCTTTCCTGTGTTATATAATTGAACAATAATAGTATTATTCTTATCCCTTACTATGATTCTAAAAAATATTGTTCGCTTTACCTAAGTTATTGTTTTCGTCCTCGAATCAAAACCTTTTCACCTTTCGAAATTTGAAATAAGATTAGAAAATCAATCTTGAATTTTATGATTTTGAGTATATAAGTGCTTGGTACTTTTAGAAGGGAATTTTCGTCTTCCTGAAATCTATTTTAAACTTATGATGGGAAATATGTTTCTATATTAGACAATTTTCACTCACAAATGGAACATGTCCTACGTTATGTGCGACACAAAAATGTATGACCCAAGGCACTGATATTACAAACCTAGCTATCTTATCATTATATATGGTGAATCAAGATTCTCGCTCCATAAGGCTATAGAAATGAATTGGTTTAACGATTATTACAAACAAAGTGTAGTGAAGTAACTGTTGAAAAAATAACCAAGTATGAACGAGTTATCTCAGTTTTTATGTATGCGGCACCAGGCGCTACAAAGATCAATTGAGCGGAGGAATTTAATAGGCAGAAGCCACAACGACATTCATTTAATCAGTCAACTGTTTGACAGCTAATTAATCGTTTTAAAGAAACTAGAAGTGTTGATGATGACTGGTGAAGTGAAAGACCCTTCCCCCAAAAAAAAATCGACGAGGAAGTTAATTCAAAGAGGAATTAACCTCTGTTATTTGTATTCATTATAGACATTGCCCCCATCGGTATAAAGATTTTCTCGTTCAAGAGTTTGCACGGGGACACTGCAAATCATCGCAGAGTTTTATGCGATTTGGGGAGGATACGGTAATATTTCCATATTCTTCAGTAGTGAGACCATAGAAGGGGTCACGTCAATAGACACAAATGTTACTATTAGTCTGAGAGTAATCCTGAATGGAAAGAAGCTAGTCACAAGCAAAACTATCCTAGGATTATGGTATGGGCTGAAATATGAGAATATCAATTAATCGGTCCTTACTCCTTAGCCGGTTATGTCACAGGTGGAACATTCCTGCATAGGGCATATGCTAAGGATCTTTTTAATGGGTTTCATGTATGATGTTCAATTACAAAAAGAAGAAACATGTTCTTACAACAGGACGTAGCACCACCAAACTTTGTTGTGACTGTGTTTCACTTCCTAAATAGACAATTTCCTATAACAAATGATTTGGACAATGGGGTCATATTGAATGGACACCCAGACCACTACACCTCACACCGTTGGAATTTTCCCTTCGGAGAATTTGAACTCTGTTGTCAGATTAGCCCAAGAAATGTTCAACAACTTAAAGAAAGAATTGCAACGGGATGCATTAATTAAATAATCCAACGTCATCAGGAATCATGCAGTTGCAGTAGGGAAAAAGGTTTACATGTTGAGCACGAACATTTCGAATATATCACTGTAGAAGTCTAAATACCACGTACATTAGTGTACGCAGAAATACCCCGACACAAGCTGCGTGTCCCTCCCGTATTTCAAATTCGCCTTTCGCCTCGAATATTTCCCACCCCTTTTCGCACCAAAGAGACGACCAAATTTGTAGCCGGTCGCTCAGGAAAACGTCTACCGCTAAAAGATACCCGAACCGACGAAGGGCCGAGTTTTCGCGCTGTCGTAAACCGCGACGTGGAGCAAGGATAGCTCGAAGGTGTGAAAGATTTACTCTGTCTGGCAGCAGATGAAAAGGTCTTTCGCACAGCGATACGGATTTTACGAGAATTCGGTGCTCTCTCCCGACTTTTGCTCATGAGGGAAATAAAAGGGAAACTTCTGCCTGGAATCAGGCAGAAGACCTTGGACTTACGTTGAGTGTGGAGAGCTAGTTCCACAAAGGAAACAGTTTGCCCGTTGTAAGGAAGAAACTTCGGGGAATGTGTGTGTTGCCGCCAAGGTACTTGTAGGTGCCAAACTTCTCGCAGACCCCCGCCCCTTCAGAGTCAGAGGTTACACAGGACCTCCATCTGCGGATTACCCTAGACGTAGCTAGGTAATCGGTTTTGGCTACCCACTCCAGGAGCCAAATAATCGGACAGTCACTTCGAGGAAGAAGTCCGATTTGAGCAACAGTCTGGCTCGCCTTCGTGATCCGGCATAGGATCGTTATATCACCGGTCTGGTGTTACCTTCTCATTCGGTAACCTCGGACGGCCGGACTAAGTGCGATCATCGTCACCAGAAAAAGATCTTCGCCGTCATTCACAAAATACTTACGAACTCAAAGGTATCGTTAAAGTGAATTATCCCCTCCCCTAACTTCACCAGTTTATTCGTTAACTAGAATTCCCATCCCAAGCCCATAACCTCGAGTATTAGAAATGATTAATTCAGTGCTTAATTCAATAATATTATTCCATTCATTCTGTCGGATGCCATTAAGACGCAAGCATCCTAGTGAGTAATTTTTAAGTGTAATCCCAATGACATTATGTTCACTTACTTATTCAGTGCAAAGATTAATTCTATTTATACCTATATACGCTGTTTCATATTTCTAATTCATGTATATTAAAGATTATTTTTCTATATGTGTGTTTAACTATTTTGGACGATCCTTTGGCAATTAATAAGCAATCCACTCGGCTTAAATCTCAATATTACACAGGTCCACCCATGACTGGCTTTTACTGAGTGAGGACACACTCAGGGGATCATTATCTCAATTTTGCTCAAAAGGGAAGCACCTGGGTTATTCTTATTCACCGGAAGTGGCTACTGTAGGTGTATTAGATACACTCCACCTCCGCTTCACCTTGGTGCAGTAATAAAATATATGTCTAGGAAGTGGGACTGGGATTACCCATTGACTAAACCTCGACAACCACATAAGCAATAACTAATATTTAGGTGGAATAGAGCTCTGGAATAATAAATTATTGTCTTTTACTGTTTTTTTACCTTTACTTGTTCTCCGATCTATTGAGTTGCTATATCTCTATGGTGCGCGACCTCTGGTTTATCCCGTATGTCCTTGTTACGCGCTCATAATCCTTGTTTATAGTTGTAGGTTTAGGAGAGTTTCGCACTCCTTGTACTTAATACCACAAGTGTCTCCCCTTTTATCTAGAAACTAAAGGAGATAAAACAAAGTAATGTCATTTAGGACAAATCAGAGATAAATTAACTACGATAATTAATCTCTACTTTATTTACTTCTGTCAATTAATCCGAGCTCTTTGTTGGATGTTTTGTGTAGCACTGACACACGATTTCTTGGCAAATGTCAATCTTTTGCTTAAAATTACACCATTAACATAAAAGACTTTGCATAAGTCAGCTTATAATTATCCTTGCGTGTGTATGTATGTGTGTGTGTGTCGGTCTGTGCATTTAAACAAAAAATTGAAATTATTTTTTTCTTGCAAACCAATTTGGAGTGTGTTGTGAAATCATTTTTTTTTCTCGCACACTTTCCTTATTTTGTGAGCGAAGCAAACAAGCACGGCAGTTCTAGTTATGAATAATATAAGTTATTCAATCATTCATTTCTAGAATGACCCAAATAACAGTCAGTATCTTTATCACCCGATACATTTTTGCGTCATAGTTGAATTAATTCATGGCATATGTAGAACTTGTAGCACTAGGCATTTTCTGCATTGACTTTCATTTCCCATTTACCTGAACACTGAACAAGCTTATTTTTTATTTTACCTCTCCACATCCCCCCCAAACGTAATGTGTTATATATAAATTAAGATAATATTGAAGCAAATTGCTACTTCATAAATCATCGCATATTTTTGCTGAGATTTGCGATTTTTTTAGTGTAAAGGATGCATGAGGACTCGATTTCCTGAGGGATGTTGAACTTTTGGATTGTACATCTGGATTAAGGTAATTTTGATTACCTGGTAAGCATGCAAGTTCAACCATATTAAGGAGTCGCTCGTGACTTCTGCTATTGAATTCAGGATTTAGCTGCCTCCAGATAATATAATGGGTCAGGTTATGATATCTGACATATCAATCATGAGCCAGCTTCGAATCTTTCGTTTGCAAAAATAGGTTTTCACTATTTGATCAACTGTATCTTCGCTGCCTTAGGCATGTTATAATCATTAATGTTTTATTGTTATAAAACCCAAGTTCTATGCTCATTAAGAACATCCTTACGGAGTTACAAGCTGACTTGTAGCTTTTCCCTATCCTTTGATGAACATAACATTCTGAGAACTCTTTTCAGTTAAAATTAAACTAGAATAGCTTTACATGGGTAAAAGGTAACACTGGACACTGGTAGCAACTATATCACAAATGGTATATATATATATATATATATATATATATATATATATATATATATATATATATATATATATATATTCTCATTATAGCATGTTTTATTAAAAGCGACCGCTAGTTTAGAATTAATAATTCTTTTTTCAATCTTCTTGATTTATCTTATATTCGCCTTTTCTTCATTATTTAACCTGTTATTGTTTAACCTGATGCTTGTTATTTTGCCAAAGGTAGAAGTAAATTAATGTAATTTAGCACTTTCTTTAATTTAACTGACGCGTTTCGATACATCGAGTATCATCTTCAGAGTTACAATGGGGGATTATTACAAAGTATTCAGTTTATATATTTTACAAAATGTATTAACAAAATTACGAATGAAGCTTTCGGGGTTGTTTGTTGATCCGTTCAATGATTTGGTTTACCTTCTTCTTAATATCGTCGGTGGGGTTCTTGATAAGGTACATACGTATGTATACCATTGATCCTTTATCGAGCTTCGCATATTTAATTAAGCCACACCTCTATTTTGTTTACTTTCGTTACATATCAATTAATAGAAAAAAGTTGCATGAAAAAGCAATTTATTTTTTAATTCATATTTTGCAAAACTAGTAATTTTGATACAGAAAAAGCTAGAACATATATCAACTGCCATGGTATTACAACTAATTATTTACACAATTTCATGATATTGTAGGCATCACTGGCACTTCTGACAACATTTTTAGGCACCGCTAGCTCTTAATTGTAGGCCAGTAGGATCTAATTGCATTTGATTTCATTTAACTCCGAAACCAACGAGTGTATTGACTGTTAGGAGTGAATTTGGAGGACGTTTGTGCATACTATTTATTCTGGAGGATTGCAAGGAAAGATATTCCATTTTTATTTTATTAACAAAATCAGAAAACTATTAATTAAATGATATTAATTTATTATGCATAATAAAATGTTAACACATCAAACAAGAGTTATCTATACGTAGGAGCAAATGCAATGAAAAAGTGATGCAGTGCAGATGGGAGTACAAACCTACTTTCCCGTAGAGGCATATTCCGCCTCGCCTGGAGTCGATCAGCTTGCTCCCCTTAAGGCCCACTAGTAGGTCAAAATGGGTTAGGAAATTGACTCCGAGAAGTGTGTGTCATGAAACCTTTACCACAATGAAGTTTTAGGTGAAGGAGCGTCGTAAACATAAGCTTAGTGCGAACAGGGTTTCGTCTTAGTTTTGGATCGCGGTACTGTTTTTCAGGCTGTAATTGAAGAATGAAACAGTCTATTTTGTTTAGAAAAACTCACCGGTACCACGCTTACAATTGACCTAGAATTCACCAGAAACCGCATCTTGGTTACCCAGTCAACCAGGAAATGTCACCGTTCTCAGTATTTGCTTTTTAAAAGGAAAAAAAAAGAGAACGCACTTGCGACCCTACTTATTAAATATGTAGTGGTAAAAGCATTGGTCTCCGTTCCCTATGTTAAGTAAGAAGGTCGTTAGCGGGTGGAAGAGCGGCGGCAAGGGTGTAATCTTAGGGTGCTCTCGGATGGATTGGAGGTAGATGCTAAGAATTTCTCAAATTTCTCCAAACGCTGTTTTAACTCTACTCAAAACGTCGATCTCGCAATGCGGGAGAGAAGAGCTTACTGCAGCTACCAAGCGAGAAAACATTTCGAATATGGGAACGGGTATTTTTGCTACCTGTACGAAAGGAGTACTGGGAAGTTGTGTGCTCCCGGCGGAGATTGTCTTTGATCAAAGTGTGCAAGGAGTAGGCGAGAGATCTGATTGAGTGCAGCAACTCCGTGTGTCTCCAGTCGGCAAGCTCCTACCCCGTTAAAAGCTGCCGTTGACGTTGGCACTTGAAGGTAGTAGTTAGCGTTATTAACGCCTGCTTGAATGGTCAAATCTTATGGTTGCCTGAAGGAATAAAGATTAAATCGCGCACGATCGCAGCATCTGACGGAGTAGGGAGGAAATCGTGTGCGCATAATTTACCTTATCACACATCCTTTGGGAAGATGACTTCTCAAAGGGCTGATCCATAAAATGGGTTCGATCTCCTGACACGAGGGGAACGGTATGCACAATACTTGGATTGTGAAGAGAGTCGAATCCTTGATAGGCTCCGTGGCATGAAAATTGAGTTATATTTGAGAAAACGCAGGGAGTTAAGAGCAGCATGTATAATCAACTTTATTCCAAACATCAACAAAACAAAGAGTATAGTTTTGCAAAAATGGTCAACCAAAAGGACCTAGAGATACTAATCAATTTTATAGCCACCAATTTCGCTGCGTCATAGTACAGTTTCCGAGGCCATTTCTATTCTTCCTCGTGTATTTAAACGATATTCACTCCTCTCGGGAACTACAACATCAATCTCAGGGGTTAAGTCTTTGCCGACCAGAGAGAAGAGTTGTAGATATGTGTAATTAATGTGGACGAGTCTACGCATTTTGGCCGCCAAATCTCTTAAATTTTTTGTCTTGGTCTGTCAGGTGTGAGACGGTCTTTGAAGTGGAACGATACGCCTAACTGCGCTCTAATCTCCGCCCGAGGGAATCTGTCAGCGAATTACGTCCAGCAACTGACAAGTTCTAGTATGATTCGAGCTACCTTCGCTGATCTTCTAGACCTGCCAAGGTTTTTTCTCTTATATGGAACCCCTTCTTGCAGTGATGAAGCATTTCAACAGGATACTGAGCAAGTTCTCGCAGGACCCATTTATAATCCTCTAGGAGGATGGGAACGAAATCTCTGGTCTTGCGTCCGTGACGGAATAGTTTGCGACTGCTTTCTCTTCACTCTCTAGCAGGGATGATGTTCCACCAGCATTTATGGCAGGTTGTGAGTTCGCTGTAGGTCGCCAACTGGAATTTACCTACAGAGACGGAAAATCTCTAAACGACCTATTTACACCGAACGAGCTACCGCCTCCTATTCGCTTCATGCGCAAATACTATCCTTGGTCGGGGCGAGATCCCACTTTTCTTTCAGATTTGTTAAACATGATCTGGGCTGAGGGTATACTACCAGACTTTTGGTGAATGGCTACTGTGCTTACTTTTTGCAACTAAGGGAGAGATCACTCTACCCTGGAACGTTTCTGCCCAATTTATCTAACCTCCTGCTTGTGTAAGTTGTGTAGAAATTGGTAAATATTAAATTAGATTATTTACTGAATAAGGGACCCCAGAGTGTTTTTCAATCTGAAGAGGTACTGTGATACCGCGTAACAATAAGGTATTATGGCGACCCTCCACACTTTGGAGGAGATGAGACGCCCCAAATTATTTTATCTGAGTGTTTGAGATATCGTCGATTTTGTGTTCGGGGAGCGCTCTTCTGTCCAATAGGATAGAAGGACGAATTCCTGCAGAGAAGTGGCCTCATTATCACATTATTTGCCTAGAAAATCAACGGCATCACCTTGATGTTGCCATAAGATTTTTTCAATACGCTCTACGTAGATGACCTTTCGCTATCTTTCAGTCCGGCTCAGATGCCAACTCGGGAGCGTTGGCTCTAACAGGTATTGAACTGCATCTCTCGCTACGCAGAAACGCATGGATATAGGTTTTCTTTGGCCATGACAAAGGTGATACACTTCTATAGCCATCCTAAACCAGAAAGTGTTCCTGCACAGGGCGAGCCTGGAAGGGATAGAATCGCCCTTTGCATTGGTCTTGTTTTTGACCGACCCCTTAATTGGAGCCCATATTGGAGCCTTAGTCTCTTTTGTGCTGTTGCTTTGGATATTCTTCGTTCCGTTGTTCGTTCGAAGCTCACTACAAATGCTAGTTTTATGTACCCGCAGCCAAGCGTCAATTAGGACCAGTGGATGCAATTCATCATGCCGTTTTCCGTTTGGCGACTGGTGCCTTTCACAAGACCATTTTTGAAAGCCTGCTTGTTGGTGCCGGGGGATGTCATTTGTTCTGCGTTTAGCTCAGTGTAATATGTACTTGTACGCGCGGGACTAGCGTCTGCCTCAGTCTTCAACGGCTCTCATTGCATCCGCCGCAGAGAGACGCCAAACTTACCCTAAACCCTTTTTTCTGATTTAGAGCTAGGAAACTCCTTCGAGAGCTCGATATCTAACTATCGCTCACCTTAATTTTTCGTATCTGTGACGCCACGGATGCCACAAACTGGAGGGATGTCGAGAGATCGTCTTCTGATGAGTTTCTGGATATGTAGAGATTGCTGGAAATGAGGGCGTCGATAAGGTCGTCGATGAAGGTGCCAAAGATTCGGCGAGAACTGGGTGGCCGATCTAGCGTTTCGCTCTTCCTCACACTGACTACATAGCAGGAATCAGTTCAGCCCTTTGGGCTGTCTAGCAAAAAAGATGGGAGCCAGAGCTGGGCACATCCGCAAATTAGTCCGCAATTGCGGAAGTTCAACTTCAATTGCGGATTTGCGTTTGCAGTACTACTTCCGAAAACTTCCACTAACACATAGAAGCCAGCCCGGTGACTCTCCAACCGCCATTAACTTCGCCTGTGTTGACATGCAGTGGCTGGTAATTTTTTGCATGACGAACGCGTCAATCAGGAAGTTAGGATTGCCAGTTACCATATAGGTACTCACTGCCACTCACTCAGTCTGAGTGAGTCAGTCCCGGCCCTCACACGAGCTACGAGTGTTCTCACGTCTCAACTTACCACACTGCGTATACGCTAGTTCATTAATTACTGACTATGCTGAAGTACCTAAAGAAATATAGCCGTAATTCTAGTGCAGATAGTGGGTCAACAGAACCTACAACAAGCCAAGCTGGTGATGCCCCTCCCCCATCCACCAGCCATGTCACCATGGAAGAGCAAGTGGGCAATGACGATGTGACGACAACGGAAGAATCGGAAGAGGATTTGAGCCACCCCTGGCCTCACTTGGAATCGTTTTATTCCCCAGTAATTTCCAAGAAATGAGTGATGGAGAAAGGGAAAGGAGTGTTCAAGGGTATTATAATTTTCAAAGTCTGCCAAATAAAGGTCACCTACACCACATGCAGCACCTTCATTATGAAGAGTCATTATGAGCACGTAAGTATTATTAACCTTTCATTTACTGTTATTTTTGTTTACTTATTGTGTGGGTGTACAGGATAGTGATAGTAAATAATAGCAATAGTTATACAATGATAGCATTAATTATGTAACAATGCGTGTACGTTGTTGTCATGACCATGACTGGAAGATGCTTGACTGGTGCATGAAAATTAGTGTCTGGGTTCCAGCAATTTCAAGAGCATAATTTCAAGGAGGCTTATATGTCATTTCCCGAAATGACAAAAATGTGGCCACCACAGCGGACTGCTGGACATCTCACAACCGCTCCTTCCTTGGCATGACTACCCATTGCATTAATCCTTCGACACTGGAGAGAAAAAAGGCCGTCCTTACTTGTATGGAGTTGCCTGTCGCTCACAGTTATGATGTCCTTGCTAACACCATACACAATGTCCACCAGAAATTTCTAATTGAGGCCAAGGTAATAAATAAAATTTCATATTTAAGTAATTTTTTTCAGTTCTTATTGATTTATTTATATGAAAAAAAGTACTAACCAAGGGCAACAAAAAGATATAAGCCTGCTAAGATGCCAAACCTTGTAAAGAGTAGAGTAGAAGATTAAATAAAGGTGGGAGGGATTTAGTTCAACAGGTGTCTTTGACACTTCTCGTTTAGATTAAAGTCAAAGGGAGAATGAAAAATAGAAACAGGAAGTCTCTGAGTATTAAGTGGAAGTAATAGAATTTAAGATACTGAATAATTCGTGCATTGAAAAGTTGCATAGAATAGGGATGAGAGAAAGTAGAAACCTTACAAGACAGTAATAACTTAGATTAGTATCACAAATTGCAAATTCATTACTGATTTTTTTTTTACGACTAGCAGGTGACCAGGACAACTACGGACAACGACAGCAATTTTGTGAAGGCCTTCAGTGTGTGTGGTGGTGGTGAGTCGGATAATTCTCGAGATGCCGCCGTTCAGAAGGACTTTAAAGTATGAACTCTAGTGTTTAATTATTCATAAGGTAATAAATTGATGGAATTACTAGTTTTTTCTCTCTCTGTTCATTCTCTTTTGTCTTATTTATTTTTCAGATTTTTTTTCTTTAATATCCAGACCCCAATATTTCTCAACTTCTAGCCTGTGGCATGGGGGGATACGTCTACGACATGAGCCAAAAACGGGCGAGGGACCCCATCATCATACACTCATATTACTACGGGAGATTTAGGCAAAAAAAAAAAACCCACAAAAATTGTGATTGCAGATTTGCGTTTGCGATTTAAAATAAATCTTAAAATTTGCGGATTTGCGATTGCATATGTTATGAAATGAGTTTGCGGATTTGCGATAGCTGAAGTTCAAATTCGTTTGAGATACTCAGCACTGATGGGAGCCGCCGACGTGAACCTAATTTGATCGCCATCGGACCGTGACTCTTTCCCATACCCTGAATGCTTCAAGTTATCTTCTCTTGGATTCGAAGCGGCCACACTTGAGAGACGCATCGCCATTTGACAAAGATCTCCCTTAGACCGTACTCGGGACGGATTCGTCCACACCTTATTGTGACAAGCTTAAATTTTGGAGGTGGTGGCAAGCTTCCTCCACTATGTATAGTTGTTTTTGTGTCTGGTGGCTTCTTGGGCACCGGAGGAAGGTGGGGTTTCCTCCGACGCCGAAGTCCGAAATATGCCTTTTCTTTTGCGGGTGGTGGGTGAGGCTCGGGAAGTTCAGTTGATTTGTTTTGGTTCAGCCTGTTGTTTTTGGTTTTTGTTTGTGTTTTTCTTGCTTTCTTTCATATTAATTTTTAATATCGTTTAAGTATTAGGCTAAAGTTTTATGGGAGGGGTCATGCCTTCAGTTGCGGTCGCCAGTAGATCGCATTTGAATTAAAAAAAAACCTCTAACATGGAGCACCCCCTAGAAAAGTTAGCACAACAATCGCGTTGTATTCAAAAGAAAAAGACAAAAAATAATTAAAATTAAATAACTACAGACCATTCAGTTTCTTTATTATTAGCATAAAAAATCCTTACCAAATTCATAGCCAAAAAAGTAACACAATCCTTTGAGAGCAATCGACTGTATATGATCATCTGCCTCATGTTAAATATAATTATAACAGCGAAGTAATTAATACAAAAAATACTATGCTACACAATCTAGAATTTTTCAGAGTCTTTAAATAACATACACTCTTTAATGTAGATTAACGCAATCTCATCGTTTAGGTTGTTATGCAACAGGCAAAGAATAAGGAGAAAATGGTTAAAAAGGCGCACAAATTAGTAATATGAGAAATTAAAACCTCACTTACCGTGACAAGGCTTTATAGAACTTTTAAAATTTTAATTTCAAACGGATATACTTTTAACTTAGAATTAGTGGGTCTACGTCGATAGATCTATATTACTTCTCTATTAATTATAGTTTGTTTATGAGAACAGCTTTGAGAATTTGAAACATTGAGTATTTCAGGAAACAAGGGAAGGGAAGAAAGGAGCAAACAAAAAGGGACATTTTCAAGGTAAATGGTTAGAGGCTGAAAGAAACTCAATACTGGAGAGAGAGAAAAGGAACAGTGAAAGTTGACGAGAAGCCACTTAAAGAAGGATGATACAAGCGATATGGTCACACTGAAGAGAGAGAATATAGAGATACGTAATGCAAATGAAAAGAAAACACCCTAATTGCGTACTAAGAAAATACTTCAAAAAAATGTATAAATGGCCGAGAATGAGGCTAGGATGGAAGAAGAAAATTGGGGGGAAGGGGGGTTCTATAGATCCTATTTGGCAACTGCCTACTAGGGTAAAATTCGTCGTAATCATGCTACAACCTAATACTAAGCTAGATTAAAAAAACAACAAAAAGACATGCACAAACTAAATAACGATGATACAAAAAAAAACAAAGACAAAGAAACAAGCAAAAAAAAACAACAAAAAAACAAGAAGAATAAAGATGAAGAAGAAATGAATTTGCCGGTAATTGGAAGGGTGGAAGTTACTGATACGAGCATGGAGAAGACCATTACGAAAATAACAGGTGGTAAAATGATGGATGGAGATTTAATGATTGGGGAATTCATAAAAAAACTGCAGGGAAAGAACGAAGATAGTCCTGAAAGAGTTATTTAATGATATGCTCTTGAATGCTTGGGTGCCAGAGGAATGGATGAATATTGCGGTTAATATTATATTTAAGCAATTGTGAATATAGTATGAAAAATATTCGGAAGGATAATCACAAATAAATTGTAGGAGTGGGATGATATAGAAGGCCTAGTAGGAGATTAGCAAAATCGATTCAGAAAGGGTAAGACGAGAGTATATAATGTATTTATTTTAAAAGGGATCATAGATATATGCAGAAGAGAAGAAAGCCTTTATATGTATGCTTCCTGGACATAGAAAAAGGGTGTTTGACAAAGTAAATAAGGACAAGTTATTGATAAGATTGAATCAAAAAGGGTATGTATTTAAGTATTCTGAATAGGATTAGGATTTTATAGTGAAGCAATAGAGTTAAAATGATTCTGAAAAAGGTGGAAACTGAATGAATGCTAAATGATGTGATAATGAGACCGGGTTCATTGATGAACTACTAAAAATACTGCTAGGCAACAGAGCTGAACTGGGGATAGGTGATAGATATATTAACTATCTTGGATTTGCAGATGATATCAGATGAGGGAAAATGGGAAGAACTGTAAGAAATGCTTGATATCGCGGTAGATAATGGGACTGAATATAAAGATCATTAATGATCTTTGGTGAAGATATGAATGGTGGATGGATCTTAGGAAATGAGGTACTGAAAGTGGTTGAAGACTATCAGTATCAATGCATAAGCACTTGCAACAAAGTAAATGTGTTTGACAAGCATAAAAGAAGAAAAGTATTAGAGATGCTAAGAATGATTGGAATGTTAAGATGGGTTATGACAAAGCAGGCAAATGGATATAGACTTGTAGGGAAGATCTGGAAGAGAGTGGGGGATCTGCGCAGTTTGTATGGATATTGTGGTAATCATAATAAAGTATCAATACCTTTCTCTAGGCTTTATTCAACTAACAAAACATCAATACAGTCTGAAAATAAAAGAGAAACAATATAATTAAACATACTCATTCTAATCAGGTTAAGTAAACAAAGTAATGTAGTGTAACCCATTAGGCAATTATACATATAAGGTTACATGAAGCTTAGATCACCACATTCTCCCCTCCCTTAAAGAATCATTGTTCTATATAGCGAAGAGGCTTGTGGCGTTTCCGCGTAGATCAGCTCAGTTGTTTCGGTCCAGCATGCGCAGGGATGGAGGGTTCATCCCTACGTTGGAGATTAGCTGGAGCATCAGACCGTTCACGCGTAGATTAGCGCAGTTGTTCCAGGCCAGCATGTGCAGGGGTAGTGGGTTCATCCCTACGTTGAATATTAGCTCAAGCACCTGATACACGGGCCGGAAGAGAATCCATGTTCATATCTCCTTCCTTGATGAATATACCGGAAGAATCTCTACCAAACCAGTCTCTGTAGACGGATTGACGTTGAGATCCTCTTGTCTCTCATATCATGATACGTTACCAGTCAGAGCCAAGTCATGCACTGATATCGTTGATTCGCGTCCATCGGCAAATCTTACATGAGCGTATTGTGGGTTTGCCTCTAACAACTGAACCACATCAACGAGGAGTTCATATTTACTGGCGCGAGCGTGAGGTCGTAGTAAGAAGGGTCCAGGAACAGATAACCAAGTTGGCAACGATGGGCCACTGGGAGATCGACGCTGATACGATGAGAGCCTCTCATGTGGTGTAACATTGGTGGCTATGCATAGCAGAGATCTAATAGAATGAAGGGCGTCAGGCAGCACTGTTTCTCATTGACATTCTTGAAGGTTCTTGGATGCCAGAGCAAGGGTTATGTGCTTTCAGATTATAGCATTATACCTCTCACACTGCCCATTCCCTCTAGGATTATAAAGTAGATTTCAATAGTTGTGATAAATTAGTTATTGAGGTAATTTTAATATGCTGTAGCGAAGCCCGAATTGCAAGGTGAGGTAGGCTCAACAAGGAAACTCTCTGTTGGACCTATGAAATCCTGAAAGCGAGCACATCTACTTATCACAGAAATAACATACCATGTAGTACTAATGAACCAATGTATAATAAAGCGAAAAACAAGGAATCTCACAAATGAGCACCGCGTTGTACCTATGAAATCTTGAAATTGGGTACACATATTAACTGCTGAAATAACATGCCATGTAGTAGCAATGAACCCATGTAGAATAGAGCGAAGGACTTATAGTACAAACGTACATGTGTTAAGGAAACATGAGTGTAAATAAAAATATATGTATTTTGCTTGAGGCGAGAAGAATTAATTCGAGACGTTTACCCGGCAGCAAACATATGCACATGTACAAATACATACACACTAAAGCGGAGCAAAGGTGGTTCCCATAGCCGTGAGAGAAGTTCAGCTGTTTAAACCAGCTTGGGAGCAGGTGCAGAACAGAAAACCCGATAGTAGCAACCATTATTTACTAACGAAAAACTGGGAAACGCAAAGTCGCATCTTTGGTAGTTTGTGCAAAAAAAATCTATATCTCCATGGACCCGAATTAACAGGGAGTGAAATATACTCCAAACAATATAATTGGATAATAATAGGCCATGCCCACTGTTTACGACATAAATATATACCGCCAAACTCACACACTCGATGGCAGAAAAGGGACAGAACGATTGAGAAAGGAGTAAGAAAACATTCAATCAAGAGTCAGGAGGGGCCAGGGAGTCAGAGAGATGTCATGGAGTAATGGGCCGGCTTGAACACACTACACGCCCGTCTCGAATTCTTCTTACGCCGAAGCTACCAGAGTTCTATAACCTAATAAAGAGACAGTGATTCCTATATTTATTATTTCCTTGCTGATGTTAACACGGCAGCAAACATATGCAGATGCACGCACATATAAAAAAGTGGTTCCCATAGCCGCGATGGAAGGTCGGCTGTTTGGGCAAGCTTGGGCGGCAGGTGCAGAACTGAAAACACGAGGGCAGCGGCCATTGTTTGCTAGCAAAGGACTGCGAAACTCAATGCTGCGTCTTTGGTATTTAACCCCAAACGAATTTCTATATCCACAACAGGGAGGGGAATAGGCTCCACCCAAACAACATCATTGGATAATAATTGGCCACGCCCATTGTTTGAGACACAAATATATACTGCCAAACTCTCATATTTGAATTCATTCAGTCAGTAATCCAGTAAAGCAGAAATTCAGAGAGTCCGTCAGTCAGTCAGAAAGAGGCCCATTTAATCAGGAGTCAGGAAGAGCGAGGAAGTCAGAGAGACGCCATGTAGTAATAGGCCAGTTTAAACACACTTCACTCCCGTCTCGAATCCTTCTTACCCCGAAACTACCTAAGTTCCATATCTCAATAAAGAGTCTGAGATTTCTCCGCTGGTGATTTCCTTGCTACAGGTAATCCTCAACGATCATTTAAACCTAGCCTACCTAATCTCAATCCTCAGTCAAGCGAATTCCTCTATACATCGAAGCTTACCGCAAGAACGTTTGGTGCCCCTATTAACTCTCAAGCCCTAATAACTGGCTACCCGTTTATTTTCTTCAAGACTATTTACTAACTTTCGAGGCCATTTATTAACTTCGAAGACCCGCTATAACTGCTGACTTCGAGACTCGCAATAACATTGAGGACTTTTGGCAGTAAAATTGAAAGGAAAGTAAGCCAGTGGCACCCAAATTGCAGGATAGGTAGGCCCAGTGAGGAACCCTCACAAATGGGTGCTCGGTGGATCTATGAAATCCTGAAATTGGGTACACACATTAATAAATTAGATAATATGCCATGTAATAAGTAGTAAACCAATGTAAAATAGAGAGAAATACCAATATCACAACTACCTTTATTAGGAGAAGCATAAGAAAGGCAAGCGAATAACTGGTTTCCCACGTGGGTGCACATGCATACACACACAAAGGATCAGCTGCGAGATGGAAAGATACCAATGCTAGATAACAAGGGAAGTCGAGCAAATACATGGAGGGTGATATATGCTTTGACCGGTTGAGTTGTCGTGAGAGTGTGAACGAAAAATAAATTGTCGTATCTTGATAGGGTTTGCCATCGTAGTCTGAAAATGTGTACGGCTACTTTAGGAACGCACACATCACTGATGACTCCTCTCAACGGTCAATGAAGAGACTAACAAATATACTGCCGATCATTAGCTCCTCTCCGCTCCGCGCCTAGACAAGGATAAAAATAAGTCACGCCCCCTTAAGCAAGGAAACTATAAATAAACGAACGTAAACATTATGAAGAGAATCAATTAAGTCATTTGGTCGGATAGACTCAATTAGAGGCAATCAACTAAGTCCTTTTATAATTATTAGTTTCACGAGTCCGTCCCTCATCCTTAAGCCGTGTCGCTTTAGCCTCAGCTACCCAACATTAGTACAAAACCTCATACGGCCGCGTAGGACTCGGTGTATTTCGCTTACTCCGAATAAGGTAGACCCTAACCAAGAAAAAAAGCCTAGTTATCGTCGCTTTCCTTTCGAATCCTTTCCTTTAACCCCTAGGTAACCAAGGCACCTTCTGGAACCCAGCCTAGAATCGGAATCTCCATGAAAACTTTGGAAGTCAGAGCAAACTCGACGCCTAGACCTGAAACAGTTCCCTATTCAACCACCACCAACACTCCACCACCCATAGAATTTCTATACAACAATGGCTGGAACAAAATAAACCAGCATTAATTTAAATAATAGCTAAATTCCGATACCAAAGTTGGCCTAAAGATGAAAAATAAGGTGGGTGGAAAGGAAAAAATAATTCAAGGGAGTAAAAGTTGTCAGGAGCCTTTGTTATTTATTTCATTCATGTTCTTCTGCCCTTCGTCTTCTCAATTCTATGTATACCTAATTATTTCTATGTCTGGTAAGACGCATTTTTTTATTCTAAAATTATACTAGTTATCTATACTTTATAGTTTTCTATAGCATTAAATACATATACATTTTCTTTTTACTTCCTGAGTAACTATTTAATAAATAGCTACTTTTGAATTTTTTACAAAGGTTGATCTGATAAATAGCATTTATGCAGGAAAACAAACATAATTAATCTTTGGTGGTAGAAATTTCATACGAGTATATAGATGTAATGTCTACTCTACGCATAGCTAATAGTCTGGGGCTTAGCCAGGATTTTTTTTCAAGGGGGAGATGGGGCTCAAATTGGTTAATTTAGTAACAAGCTTAGCAAGTCGGAGAGGAAATCGAGCCCTCAAGGTATAGGAATGGGGGAGAGGGCTAGGAGACTCTAAGCTCTCCGTTGATTTTTTAAAAGGTTTTGAAGCGGAAATTGGCAAGAAATATGCTAGACGAACGGCATAACTCCTAATTTGACGCCTATTGCTCATATATATATTTTTTATCTGAATTTATTTTATTTAGAAGCTTAAGGGGGGGGGGGGGAACCCACGACCACTCCGAACCTCGTATCCGCCCCTGAATAGTTTCAACAAGAGAAGCAGCAATTTCCTAGTTTGTGATTTTTTCACTATGGTCTCATAGATCACTGACCCCATAATTTTGAGACAGACTCTCTAGGGGCCTCTAATCTCTTTTCAATATATGGTGACTTTTGGTACACCCTGTATATAAAATAAATCAACCGAATTTTCTTGGCAATATACCTCATAATTACAAGAAAACTACGTTTATTCTGCGGGTAAAACTTTGCCAACAATCAATCCTGTATTTAACTGAACGTGGAAGTTAAAATAAATGTGAACTCACCTAAACTTGAATTTATAATTTGGAAGTCAAATATATCAATTTGAGGTCATTAACCTATCTTTTTAATTGCTACACTCTCCTTATTTATTTTCAATCAGGAGTTTCCGAAATTGCAATAATAATTTATTCAAGAAATTCAAGCATAATGGACAAGCAAGAACCAAAAATTTCCAAATGCCCAATTGACAGAACAAAATATCTATCGCACGGTATTATTGTTATTTACAGCCACTCCTTGATGCTATAAAATACCTTAAAAAAATGCTTTTATATTAGCTTTTCTACATCTATACAATATTTAACAAAAGGAAAGAATGCACATACAACAATATGTAATAACTAAAAAAATACATTAAAATATCTTCCTCAAGAATCAAAATATATTTGTATAAATATATTACAGAATATACATCTCATGTGGAGCTGGCGTCGCCTAGATGATACGGGAATGGTCGCTTAGAAAAAAGGTAGATATGGGAATACGTGGTTGGATTCTAGCATCGACACGGACAGTAGCGTCACGAGCTGGACGCCAATTGGTGGATACCGTGAAGCTCTCCCATAGGGCGTAATCGCTCTGCGAGGGTCATCACGCACATAGCTAATCACAACATCGCTACCATTATTTTCCCGTCTTTATAGCACATACCTATTCTCCCTGTTCCGAAGCCCTTCTGGGAACTCGTAACTACCCACCCCTGCTGTGAAACTAGTGTCCCTTATGGTCCATGGGCTACTTATAGACACATCTAAAACGTAACTGGGAAAGGTTCTATGATCGCTAGTGTCAAACACAATATTATCCGACACTTCCTACAACGAAGACTGGATCGTGATTCCTTCGGTTTTGACAGAGAGTGTCTTGCTAATCATTATGTGCATTTCATTATTCATTCAGGAGAATTCGCCCACGATGCCAGGGGCGGATAGTGCATCTTACCTCACTCAACCCATCAGACAAAACCCAAAGAATAAAAGGCCTAATGCAATTTTAAATCTTAATATTAAGTGATGTACCCAATTTAAGGCAAGCACCAAACGTTGGGTAATTTTTCAGTGGAACTTTTGTAATTAGACATTCGGGGATAGAACACTGGGGGGGGGGGGGTTACCCTGTGTAGCCTCTTACGCTTGGTACCTGGAGGAGGTGCACGTCCTTCCGGCGTGAGTGTAAATTAGGGAACCCATTTGACTGGGTTGACTTGAACTCTATGATGGAGTTGGAAAGTCGTCGGTGCGCTTCTCCCCCCCCCCTCAGCAATACTTTACCCTTTTTATTACTATTAATATTATTAGTTATTATTATTATCCGCGCTACCTTTTCTAGCCACACTTTGTACAAGGATGAATGTTTCACACCTGTAGGAAGTTAGGTCCGGTAGCCACGGTGCCTTGGTGGACTGCATGCCATCCTGGGATCACCTAGCACCATGGTATGATAATACTTGTAATAGGCGATCACCCACCCTACTCGTTAGTGGACCTTCCTAACTATACTTCTTTTAATTACATACCCTCCTACTTCTTTCCTAACTTGCCCGGCGCACTTTTGTCCATTGTGTCCTAGGTCGAGTGGCAGTGCATATCGTTAGGTTTCTACCTGCTGCGAGTGCCAAAAGCCCTCTGGCTAGAATTTCTGATCCTATGGAGACTTTTTTCTAAGCCTCTCAGATTATTGGGGAGTCATATTATTTACTTTCCATGAGCTATTTTTTCTCTTTTTTCATCATGGTTAAAACAAGGCATTAGTAGGAAAGCGTATGGAGATCCGCGTCCAAGCGCGGCCTCACCCTCCCTAGGTGTCAGGAAGGACATAACAAATAAAATCGAGGTCCTCCTTCTAGGAGTTTTAGGGGCTCCTCTCTCACCATCGCCATACTAGGGTTTGGAGCCGCTCACGGTCAGCCCCACCTCTGAAAAAATGAAATCCCCCTGCGCTTTCTCATGAGCTCCTCCAACTCTCTTCTACAGAAATGGTTTACTCCTCTCCTAAACTTTTGGGTACTTTGGAATTTTTCCCCCCCCCGTCCACTTCCTTCTCTGGAGGCGCCCTTGGGTGAATCCAGCTCCTTACCAGCGGCACTCCCTTCTTTCCTATGACAGGGGACTGCCAAGTGAGAAGGCAGGCGGATCAAATTGACTGCTACCAGTGCGAGCGATTTGATAGGGCTATCCCCCTTCGAGGGGCAAGAGAAAGCAGGGCCCATCGTTCCGTGCCCCCTGACGTTCTGAAACCTGAATAAAAGAGGAAGGGGTCTCGATACCTATCTCTAAACCTTTCGTGACGTCCGAACGTGACAGGCTCCCTGAGTCGGTGCGTGTGGGTTTGTATTGCTAGCACGTGATGTCATTCGTGTCACTACCTTCACCTACTGCCAACTCTTAGGCCATGAGAATTGCTATTATAGACGTGCAAAGTCGTGTTTACCCGAAGTCTGTGTAAGTTGCTTCAAGGTCATACACGATAAGGCCCTATTATATATGGACAGGTAGATCAATTGCGGAGAGCCGCATCCCTCTAAATTCGCAATGCAGTTCGTATAATCTAGAGAAGGAAATCCTAGCTGTTCAGACTACGGATCGTCTTTCGCGAGGCTAAAGATCTAGTCCTGGAGCACCCTACCCTGCCTGGTACCTCTTATGCCTCAATTTTAAAAAGGCACCATCTGCTCCTAGATCCCCCATGCTTACGTGCAAGGTCGTTTCCGCGCCCATTTGGAACTCTTCTGCGGCTATTAATCACTCTGGACGCTCCATGGTAGAGCTGGTGACACAAAAAGTTCACATCCAGACTCGGCTAATAACAGAGCTCACCTCACTTCCCCCGGTGTGACCGTTACAAGTAATGCGAAATTGTCGAGCGCCTCCACCTAGTCGTTAGACTCACGAGAGGCAACACCTCAAAAGGTTTTGTCCGACCAACAGCACCCGGAGCCCTGCCTCCTAGAAGCATACGGCCATTCCCGCGAGGATTTTCTCTTCGAAGAGGCCCCCCGCATCTCCTCCCAGCTAGGGCTGGGGGAAATATTCCCTCAATAAAATTGCCACGGACTCCGGATTAACTGGGTAGAGCTGCGGTGGCTCGTCTCATCCCGTTTGCCGTTAGCTCTTTTTATGTTTGATACCATGCTGGTCGTATGTCCCCTGCCCACTCTCAAGGGGTATAAGTGTTTTGTGACCCCACCACCACGGGATGTCTCAGTTATTCTCTTTAAATCAGGTGCCTCGTTTCACTCAGTAGCAGTAGAGCTGAACCTTGATAGGAGGTATAATGTATTTTCTGTGTATATTTCACCGCTAACCGGCTTCAACGCGAGGGACCTCCACCACATCGTGCTACGGAGCCGAGGCCTTTTCTCCTGCTTGGGGATTTGAACGATAGGCTTGCCCTATGGGAAGACTATTCCATCAATCTCAGCAGTCAGGTCCTTGCCTATCTGATCATCGAGCTGGAGATAGGTGTCCTAAATGTGGATGAGTCTTGATCTATCCTTGTGCTATCCGGATGGAGAGCACAAAGATCACTACTTTTATGGTAGTGATCACTTTCCCACTCAAATATAATTTTCTGTACCGCTGCCGTCTGAGAACCCCCCTCCCTCCGATAGTGCTTGGCGTGGGCGTAGTGATTCGCTTCTCAAGAAATAACTGATTTCTCTGTTCCATTCGAGGAGTTTAGATTGGTGAATGAGGCTGTTGAGTTCTTCTCCGGTAACCTAATCGCATGCTTACCGCTCATCATAGTAGGTATACGTGTCTTCAGTTACAGGAAGACCTCTCTAGCAAAGGTTTGGAAGCGCGTCAAAAGCATAGTGTCAAGTTTCTGCAGGAACCCCCGCCAAGTTCTCCAGGAGAATGTGATTTCAATCTAGGACCTCATGTGCGTAGCGGAGTCTTTCGCCTCCGCTTTGTCAGCATTTTCTAGCCAGAATGCTGCTCTGCCAGCATTCCATGCACGTCATGATGTCGTTGAAGGATAATAACCGTTAAAACGACATGTTTATATTAAGTGAGTTGCGTTCCGTTCTCGCTTCGTGAGTAGAGAACGCCCCTGGCCCGAACGATGTCCCATATTTCATGCTTCGAGACCTAGGAGAGCGAGGCATGGCCTTTCTGTTAGATTTTTTTTAGCGGGATAT